>CAUYQG010190069.1:0-15865 GCA_963574415.1 Tarsius wallacei | reverse complement strand
TTGTTCTGTGTAAGATACTTATTAAAATAATAAAGAGATAAGCTACCAACTGTGGAGAAATATTTGTATTTTCCTGATTACAAATGATGAAGAACACTTTTTCGTTACTCATTGGCCATTTATTATTTTTCTTTTGTGTCTGTTAAAGTCTTTTCAATTTTTAAAAAATCTTTTTAGTAGCGAATTGTGAGAGTTCTGTATTATTCTGAATCTGTGTCCTTTGTCAGATATATGTGTTATTGAATATATTTCTCAATCTGTGGCTTGACTGTTTATTTTTTAATGGCCTGTTTTGACCAGACATTTGTAATTTTGATATAGTACAATTTATAATTATTTTTTTCTTTGTCAGTTAGTGCCTTTGTGTTGTCTCTAAATAATCTTTGCTTACAACAAATTCATAAATATATTTTCTCATATTTTTTCTGGAAGTGATACAGTTTTAATTTTCAAACTTAAAGTGTATCCACAAAGGAGTTTTAACTAAAAAAGTGGCATGATCTGATCTATATTTAAAAAGAATTACTCAACAAGACTGTTGTATTGAGACACACTATAAGGGACAAGGAGAGGGATGGTTAGAAGGCTACAGCAATAATCAAATGAGAAATTGTGTTTGCTTTGACCAACAAATCTGGTGTTAGTGGGGGATAAGATAAGAAGTGGTAGAAGTTTTGATAAATTTTGATAAGTAAATTTTCTGACAGATAAGATGAAATTATGGTAGAAAGAGAGGATTCAAGATGATAACAGTTTTTTGGCCTGTTCAACCGGAAGGATGAAATTGCTATTTTACTAAGCAAGGTCAGGAAGGACCAGGCTGGTGGGGATAGAAAGGAACCAAGAACTAGATTCTGAACTTTTTAAGTGAGAGATGTTTATTAGACATCCAATTGGAGATGTGGACATTCAATTGAATGTTCAAGTCTGGAATTCAGGATTGAGATCCAGCTGTAGCTATGCATGAGGGATTCTCAGAATATACATGATTTTTAAAGCCACCAGATTTGGATATAATCACCTATGGAGTTGCTATAGATAACTAAGAGAAGAAGGACTGGCTCTGAGTTCTAGGATACTCCAACATTAAGAGATAGGGAGAAGAAAATCCAGCAAAAGGGACTGAAGACTTCGAATGAATGACAAGTAAATAAAAAAACCAAGGAAGTGTGTTGTCTTAGAAGCGAAATAAAGGAAGTCTTTCCAAGAGGAGAGAGATCAGTAGTGACAAGTGTAAGTGAACAGTTATGTAAGGTTATGACTGTGAGCCAACCATTGGATTTAGTTACATGGAGGTCATAGATGGACTTTGACAAGAGCAGTTTTGGTGAATTAATGGAGTGTAGTATCTAACATGGAGGAAGAAATCAGGAGAGAACTTGGATAATGTGAATAAAGAGAGGTCTCACTTCAATAAAAAAAAATAATAATTGTAAGGAATAAGGGAATGTGAGAGCTATATAGACAGAAAATAGTCAGAGATTTCAAACTTTCAGAAGTAAAGTCATTCTGGGCCATGACAAGTTTGAGAGTGTGGCCCTGGATTTGCTTACCTGGCTTAAGTGGAGCTAAAGAACTTTGAGACTGAGGACATAAAACACTTTTGAAGCCCGGTCTTGGATGTGTTATGCACAAGAACATTGAGGTTGCCCAGGAAAAGGCAGTTAAGGAGGAACAAGCCCTGAACCCAGCAAAGAAATACGTGGTTTTAATGTGCACTGAGGGCTAAGTCTGAGTGCCACTTTCTACTGTGAATTGGACTACAATGCACTATTTAACCTCCAACCAAAACACACACCAGTCACGTTTTTGTCTTCCTATTATCAGAATGAAACATGTAAGGAATAAAACAGCTGCTTGGAATTTTAGGGATTTACCAAAAAGAACAAATGGGCCCTGTAGAGTGGGCTGTGTCATGCCATTCCACAGTGAGATAAGTGATTCATGGGTATGAGTCATCCATGACATCTGTCATGCTGGGTCTCTAAAGTGGGTTAGCATTGAGACTGACCTTGCTTTTTAGGGCCCTGGGTACAGGGCTGTGTGTGTTTGTGCATGCATGTGTGTGTGGTCATAGCATCATTAATTAAGAAGTTTGAAAATTTCCAATCTAGAAAGATTAGAAAGAGACCGAGGGCTCAGATTTGACTCTCCTTTCTGTCTTTATAGAAAAGAGATATTAATACAACCTGACTTCTGAGCCATCCTCGACTTTAATCAAGGTCCATGTCAGTATTTCAGGCAGATACATGGTAGGATCTTCACAGTTTAAAACAAAAATCAAATATACTTCATCTACTTTGCCTCAAGCATACATTTCAGTTCCTTGAATCAGGAATTTACATCCCATTGAATTCCATAGAAGCATCTGGAACCACAGGAGATGTCATATCAAAGACATAAATGATTAATATCAGGTGCTTACATAAAAATCATTAGCTCACAAAATTGAAGCTGCTGAGGCTTTAGAATGAGACAGATCAAGGTCTGAGCATCTCAACTCAGTCACAGATCTGTCTTGAAAATTTAGGCTAAGACTTTGCCTATCTTGAGATTCTTTTGTAAAAAGCTATCTTTTGTAAAAATAGAGATAATACTACTCAACTTAAAAAATGTGATAATTAAATGAATGGACATAAGTGAAATCCTCTGACCCAGTCTTAGTAAATATTGGTTTCTTTCCCTTCTTCCTATCTTTCCAGTGTTAGGAGAAGAAAAGCTATTTTGAGAGACAGAAACTGCCACAAAAGCCAAAAAGACAATGCATTAAAAAATGCTCTGAAAATTATAAATGGTATCAATGTACCATTCTAATTAAGAGCACCTAAGTGGCCATCAGACCCAGATTGGGTTCGGTTCTACACTTTACAATTTATTAGATATGGGACTGTTGTCAATCAATGTACATATCCTCAATTTTCTCCTCTGTGCTGTGGGATAATAACCCACATCATTGACCCATAAAAGATGTCAATGAATGAATGCAAATAAAATGTTCAACACAGTTTCTATCATGTACTGAAAAGAGTAAACAAATGAGAAGTAGATTATGCTCAAAAGCTATTAACTAGATGTCTTTCAATGGTTTTGGTTATGATCTAATCCTATTCTTTTTCCCAGAAGTAATAGGGAAAGTTAAAAAGGTGAGGTGATGGACAAGACAGTTTGAGAGGTAACAGAGGAGCTGTCCAATGTCCTTTATCTCATTCTAAGCACGACCACCTGCCTCCCACCTTACCTGGAGGAATTTTACTGCATGCAATACCACCCCCAGAGGGAAAAAATACCACTTTCACTGTGACCATGAACAGGTGGGTATAGGAAGAAGCTTTCTGAGAGATGTAGACACACACACACACACACACACACACACACACACACACACACACACACCAACTGGGAAACTCAAAGAAGAGTACCCAGAAGACCTTCAAAAATGAAAAAAAGTTTTTTCTAAGTTTGGCTCACCCAATTCTGATTAAAATTTTCTGAGTTCCAGAACAATGGTGCAAAGAAGCCTGGGAAGCTAGAAAACTCCAGCCACCACCTCCAGATGGAGTGGGGGAAGACCAAGTCCCAAGTGTGCCATGAAGGATCGGTTCTGCAAGTGTTCGGCACTAAGATATACAGATTTTGCTTCTCTTCTGTCTTGCTCCCACAGCTCTGGGATCCTGCAGAAGTATAAATTGAAGAGTAACAGTTCTTGGTTTTGAAGGGGAGCTTCTCGTTGTGGTTTACTTAGTTTTTAAGATAAAATAGTAGTTATGTATGTGTATATGGTGTAAATTTGTGTTTGATGGTGATAAAAGATGGAATCACTTTGAAAACTTTGCTAAAATAGATGTAGCTAATCTTTCCTCTGCCTGTTCCTAAAATACCAAGGTTCTGATTCAGTAATTTCGTTGTGAGGTCTGGCCATAAATCTTTTGAAAAAGAGTCCCAGGTAATTCTGAGACTACCCAACCACCTGAGGAAACCAGTAACAATATCAACAAGGCCATACCTATCTACCCCCAGCTTGTCTGGAAGTAGAAAGTTAAAGTAATCCAGGGCAGGAACATTCAATCCACAGGGGCATACATGTCAGCCACTACTATTTTTCTTCTAACACCTACTCAATACCCTCTTTTCTTTCTCCTTCTTTTCCTGACTTGCTTTAATCTTTCCTCTGTTTTGTGTTCATTTCCTTTTCCCCTTCTCAGCTTCCTATTAGCCCCTATGGACACACACACAGGGCTAGTCAGCATAAAATTAAGGAAATTTGTATTTGCCACTGCTTTGCTCTAATGCCCTCCCACCACAGCACCTTCATTGTGATGCTGCTTAGTTGCCCATGTTTCCCACAGAGGGGCAGGGAAAAGGCTCATTTGCACCTCTCCTCTCCTTGTTGGTGACTCATCATCCCACCCAGGCTCTTCCTTACCCCACTTCCTGCCTCCCTCCCCACTGCTTACCTCCATTCTGGGGTGCCTGCTTCCCAAGTCACCACTGTGGAGAGAAGTGGCTCTCCGAGTTAAACTTACTTCAGAATTCTTTGGAGGGCTTGTTAGAACTGATTGCTGGAGTCCACCACTTTAGGTTCTAATTTCTAACCCTGAATTGGCGTCCAAGAATTTGCTTTTCCAATAAGTTCCCAGGTGATTCAAAGGCTCCTGGTCCAAGGACCACATTTTTAGGACCACTAGTGATGAATGGACTTGATGGGGCCAGACTCTCCTCACTGCCATTTCTAGTTTAGCTATTGACCAGCTGAGTGACCTAGGCAGCTTGTTTGCCCTCTGAGACACTGTTTTTTAAGGTGTAAAAAACACGTTGATAATAATCTTACAGCACTTCTTTAAGGATTAAACAAGATATTGTCTTTCTGGTATTCTCTGTGAGAATCAGAATTTATTCAATAGGATCAGAAACACTGAACTCACCTTGCTAGCCATTACCAGCCATGCACATATCACAGCCACCAATACCAATGTTACATGGCGATTGTGGATATGTGATCATGGCTTATGTGAGTAACCACTTAAATGCACAGTCTCAGGATTTTCTCACCTTCCCCTGACTCTTAGGATCTCATGAGTCTATAGTCTAAACTGAAATGGAAATACAGTCACTTTCATCCTCCTGGTTCTCACTCTCCTTCTTCAATTACTCATGCCTTTCATTCTGGAATCCAGTAGCTATTCCCAGAGGGCATATTTTGTCCTTAGAAGGTATAAGCAGGATTTGCATTCCTATGCTCAAAAGAGAGTGAAATCTAATGGGAAGGAAGTGGGTGTGGAAGGGATAGTGACTTCTATTTAAAGCCCTCCTGACCTCAGGAATCCTATCCAGTAAGATAAAAAATAATAATAATAATAATAAATAAAATAAAAAATAAAGCTTTCCCACTGACTCGCTGAGGGAAATGGCTCAACTTCTCTGGGCCTTGGGTTTCCTCGTATTAAAAGTAGAACAGTTGGTCTTGGTGGCTCAAGCCTGTAATCCCAGCACATTGGGAAGCCAAGGCAAGAGGATTGCCTGAGTCTGCGGGTTAGAGACCAGCCTGGGCAACATGGTGAGACCTCGACGCTACAATAAATCAAAAAACCAGCCCGGTGTGGTAGCCTGCGCCTGTAGTTTCAGCTACTGGGAAGGCTGAGGCGGAAGGATCGCTGGAGCCCAACAGGTCGATGCTGGGGTTACTGGGAGCATGCCACTGGCAATGGAGTGAGACTCCAACTCAAAAAAAAGAACAAATAGTCCCTTTTTAACAGGGTGCTTCTGAGGGCAGAGAAGTTAGTGTTCGAGAAGAATTTGGATATGGAGAATTATGTGGTTACATCAAACACAGAATCTAGAGAAGTACATTTGTTCTCTACCTTCTCATAAGCATTATAAAATGCTTCTGTCCAACCAATCAGGCAGAGCAAACCCTCATCCTGACCCATCTGAAGGCCTATAGTTTGGTAATATTTGAGAAAATAAAAATTTGTTAAGCATCCCTGCTGGATTCACATTCCCATGCCCTCTAGGTGTGGAATAGACAGAAAGGGGGTGCAGGAGAGCTATGACCCAGTAGTCTGAATATAAGAGTTCTCAGTCTGGCTCTGTCATTATCTTGTGATCTTGGGCCAGAGCTTTTCTCACTCTGAGTTTAAAGTCCTAAAGATCTCTGATACCCCTTACAGCTTTTTGACACCCCAAAGTTCTATCATTCTAAGCTGTGAGGTATTTTTAATGTGGCGGATAATTCAAAGTAGAGAATAGCTCCAAGAGACTACAACTCCGCTTGCACTGTCTTTTCCACATTACCATAAAGAGGCTCCCAAATGTCAGCTAGTCAGTAGTTCTTTATTTATTTATTTATTTATTTATTTATTTATTTATTTATTTATTTTTATTTATTTTTTTGAGTCCTTACTTGCTTTGGGCTAGAAACTGAGCTAGAGCTGGGAATACAAAAGATAACACAAGATCCCTGCCTGCAAAACACTTACCATCCAGCAAGAGCATCAGGCCCTTGAGGAATGGCAGCACAGAGCACAATTAAACCCCGTGAGGGTATTGAAAGAGTATTGAAAGGACAGAAGGGAAGACAAAGAAAACTACAGCTTCTTGGAAAGGAGGAAAAAAAAAAACAGCTTACTGAATTGTCTTGCCAGTTACCAAGTTGGTTGAGTTACATACATAAATGTATTTATCCTGTTAAAATACTTACTTGGGAGGTCACTAAGCTGCAGTGGCACCAGTACTTTTCATTCCAACCTAAGCAAACTGAAACCCAACTCAATATAAACAGTGAAGCAGAACGTAAACTTAACCAATCAGAAACCACTTACTAACCTCTAAATAGGGACTTTCCAGTTTGATCCAATTAAATATTTTCTTTGTCTTTCTTCCACGAACACCTTGTAAAAGTATCCCCTTGTGCCCCTTAAGTGGAGCGTCAAGCCACTTGTGGTCTAGTGCTACCGTTTCATGAATCACTGAATGCTCAGATAAACTTGTTAAAATTTCAGTGTGCTTAAGTTTACTTTCTAACAATCTTTACAATAATCTTATGAGGTAGATATTCTTTTTCACAATTTAAAGCTAAGAAAAATTGGGTATGAAGAGGATAACACACTTCCTTAGGTTCCTAAGAGTTAGTACATGGGAGAACAGTGCTCGAACCAGGTGTGCTAGACTCTAAAACACTCCTTCCCCAAGATATGAAACTTGACCTAAATCTAGAACAATCTCAGATACAATCTCCTTGCCTACAAGGAGAAGAAAATCAGGTGCCCTAGCTACTGTCCTTTTCGACTGTATGGTCTGAGTCATGGTGCTCAAGAGGGTTTCTGCTATAGCAGTCTGCAGAGAAGACAGGGCAGCCCACAGTTCAGGCAGTCCCCAGTCTAGTCAGAATAAAATCGGAGGAACAACTGAAGGGTGGTGGCAAATAAATGATTTCACTGAAGCAGTGATCAACACAAGGCCATCCCACAGCACAGAGGAGCCCAGACAAAGGCCTAGAGGATGTGGCCCAACTGTAGCAGATACACCGACTCTAAAAATGATCAGAAAATGGAAAAAATGATGTTTATTGTTCGTTTTGAAAACCAGGTGACTAGCTTCATCTTCACCTCCATCAAAAAATTTACTTCTCTACTTTAACTCTCATTCAAAACCTTCTCTTCCTCCCATTACTTAGAAGGGCAACAGGGACAATGCACAGTTCACTAGAGATTAAAAGACCCAGATGAGTTAGATGAGTTCTGGTCCTTTCTCTGCCTTTTACTCACTCTCTCAACTAGCCCTATGTGTTTTATCTCTTTATTATGAAAACAGGGAAACCATAAAATGGAGAGCAGACTGCCCTTTGAGGCCCCTTTCAATTATAACAATCTCTCATTTGTTTCTTTCTCCCAGCCCCCCACTCCTTACTCCACTTGTTTTAATCTTTTTTCCCCCTTTCTCTGTTTTTTCTTGCTTATAAAATCTAGCGCATGTGAGTAATGTTCATATGCTTATGAACACAGTTGGGTCTTTGTTATCTGTGATAATGAGAGACAGATCATGTGAATAACCCCAAATTGCAAACACTGTTCATGTTCATTGAGGAATGTTCCAATCTGACTAACAGTATAATGTTTGGTTTGGGCTGCACTCACTGAGTAATCCATTATCTAGCTAGCATGATGGGCATATAAATGTTACCTGGGAAGCCTTGCAAAGAATAGGAACTGAAGCTGGGATAAACACATTGGTCAAGTCTTCTCCATCAAGCAATGGTTTGTTTGTAAATTAAACTTGGTCAATTTGTGTGATTTTTTTTTTTTTTTTAGTTGGAGTCTCTGTCACCCAGGCTGGAGTACAATGGCACACTCACGGCCACCCCAGAGTCATCCTGCTGGGCTCCGGTGATCCTTGATCCTTCTGCCTCAGCCTTTCAAGTAGCCGGAAGTACAGGCATTCACTGGCTAATTTTTGATTTACTGTAGAGATGAGGTCTTGCCAAGTTGCCTGGGCTGGTCTTGAACCTGCAGGCTCAGGCGGTCCACTTGCCTCGGCCTCCCAAAGTGCTGTGATTATAGGCTGAGCCACTGAGCCTGGCCAATTGTGTGATTAATACTAAATGGCCAGTGTAGTCTATAGGGACATGGTTACTAAGGATGTAGTAAGAAAAGAACAGGTAGAGATTTTAGGTGACTGAGAGTCTCAGGGCCTAGAAGGGTCACAATATCAAGAGAGACCCAGCCAGCAGGGCTATTTGTGACCACTGTCCGAGGGTTCATGTCCTATGATGCTCCCTACCTACTCTTCTAGTAATCTGGTCTCTGAAAGCTCTTCATCCTCAATTACCCCTCATTAGACTGTGGAGACATGTGGCATGGATGTCTCAGGTGAGCTTCAATGTACATATGAGCTGAGTCAAGATATTTGTATATTTTGTCCTGTTGACAAAAGGTTAAAAATTACTATATAAGACTACAGGTCACAGGTCACAAACTCTGCCTATTGTTTTATTTTATGATAATCTTTGATTTCTCTTTTATTTTGAAGGTAACATGTTCACTATATGTTTGGAAAATACAGTAAAATTATAAAGAAGAAAATGTAGATTAGGCATACTCTAACACAGAGATAAGCACCATTAATGCTTTGACTTATTATTTTTATTCTCTTTTTTAAGTACACATATAAATAGATGATTAATAGCTAGGGAGGTAGATAGATATAGATAGAATAGATAGATGTTACTGTATATAGTTTTATATCTTACATTGTCTTTGTAACAATCTTGCAAGCATTTTCATGTCATTTAGTTTTTCTAATGTTATACATTAATGTCTCCATATCATTAAATTTTTTCCATGTAAAAAATGTATTAGCATCTTTTATTATTGAGATAGTGTTTCCACTCATTTGCTTGTTTTACATAATATGGCAATGATAACCCTCTTGCATAAATAGTTCTTTGAATAGGTTTTTCTTTAGCAGAGATTCCTCAAAAAAGAATTTCAGGGTAAAGTGGTGCAAAGAGTTTTAAAGCTCTTTAATATGTTGCCAAATAGTTAATTGACAAATAAATAGACAATTGACAATTTATAGTTCTACTAGCTGTATAGGTAGCACACCCTTGCCAAACAAGAGCTATCATATTTTATTTATAATATTTGGAACTCTATATAAGCAAAAATTGATAATTCAATGTTTTAGTTAAGATTTTCTTAAATTTATTTTGTGTGGATGAATTTGTTTTATGAGGCTGGACTTTTTTTATATTGAGGTATTATTTCATTACTTATTTACACAAACTATTTTTATGAGCTGTATATGAGGGGGACCCCCCCCCAAAGTAAATGGAATTATTTTTTGGAGGGTGGGCCCTTTGTAGTACCAGCTCCCCCGCTAGGTAAGGGTTCTAGGAACTCATCAGCATCAGTGTACCAGGTAGCATTGTTGTGAGAGGCTGCCTTCAGCTTCAGTGAATTTTTTTTTTGGAGATTCTTTTAATATGTTTGCCCATTTCATGATGGGTGATTTATGAGAGTACCTGCCCAAACTGCACTGAATGTTCAGCAGTTTTTCCCCCAAATGGCATGAGTCCTGTGCCCCAACCTTTCTATTTACCCCATCTGCCCAGAGTGACTTCTTTTTTGTTTCCTCCAGATGAAAAAAAGTCCTCAAAGGGAAGCATTTTGCCAAAGTGGAAGAAGTGAAACAAAGAACCGCTGAAGCACTAAAAGGCATCAAAGTTGATGAGCTCAAAAGCTGTTTTGGGCCGTGGAAAAAGTGTCTCAATAGATTGCATCAAATTGAGAATACTTTGAAAGTTACTGAAGTTAGCTAGGCACAGCAGCTCAGCCTGTAATCCCAGCACTTTGGAAGGCCAAGATGAGAGGATTGCCTGAGTCCGGGAGTTCAAAACCAGCCTGGGCAACTTGGTGAGATCTCGCCTCTACAATAAATCACAAAAATTAGCCAGGTGTGGTGGTGTGCGTCTTGTGGGTCCAGCTACTTGAAAGGCTGAGGTGGAAGGATCCCCTAAGCTCAGCAGGTCAAGGCTGTGGTGGCCATGAGCGTGCCACTGCACTCCAGCCTGGGCAACAAGAGTGAAATTCCAACTCAAAAAAAAAAAAAAAAGGAAAGTTACTGAAGTTTAAACATGTAAGAATAAATTCCCAATTTTTATTAATAAGTTTCATTTTGGGGGTCTCTCTCATATACGTACATACATATGTGTATTAATCCTTTGCTATCTATGCTGCAATTTTTTCATTTGTTTTTTGTCTTAATTTTGCTGATGATTTTAATATTTGAAAATTTTAATTTACTTATATTCAAATCTTTGCCTTTACTTTGTAATTTCTTCCATGCTTTTATGTTTATAATTCCTTCTCTGCTATAAAAACTGGACAATATTTATTTGCAGCTTCTAGTTGTTTTGTCTTATTGTTAACTTTATAACTTATCTTGTGTTTACTTTACATATAATATGAGGTGAAGATTTAACTGGAGATCATTTCCCAAACTATTTGTTGACTAATTCATTTGTTTGTGGTTTCCCTTATCGTATATTAAATCCTCCATACACACTATACATGCTTCAGCCTCCCACCCAACTCCCCTTCAGGAATGAAGAACTTATTATACTAGCTGCTGAAAGATAGCTCTTCAGAGATTGCCTCAGCAGAAAAAAATCCTGCCTTGCTCAGGGTTACACCACCTTCCAGAGGCAGCCCTCATCTGGCAATTGGTCCATGTGGGAATACTAAGCCTGGGCCCCTCTCTCCAACTCAGGACAACTCTGAATGACCAGCTCAGCTCTCCAGCTCCATATGTGGTTAAAGCCTTTGTTGGGACTGAATCACAGCTCAACTTCTCCCTCTGCCCAATTTCACTTCCTTTCATGCTGACCCCAAGAACACTTTCTAGTAAGTGTTCATCTAATTTTCAGTTCAGAGTCAACTTCCTGGGAACACTGCTTGTGACAGACATACATCCACACTCATAATCTACAATTTCAAAATTAATCAACTTCTGAAAACCAGACTTTTTTTTTTTAACTTTTTAAAGAGTTTGGTGCCAACATTCATTTGGGAGCAAAATATGACCCAAATAGGTTAAAAGCTGCTTATAGTTTTGATGTATAGTACTCGGTTTCATTGCAGAAATGACAGTGTGTATGGGGGTCTATGAAGTATTAAGCAATATTTAGAATATGACCAAATTACCTTTCTAAAATTCAACTTTTAAATTTCAAAATACATTTAACCTCAATAATTTAACATGAAGAACAGCATACTTATATGGAACATATTCTGAAATTGACTTTGATTCATCTGCTGTATTCATGACAATATCATCATTTTGTCATTGATATTGATATTATCAATAGCATCATAAAATGTCAAGCATTTTGAAATCTCATAAATCATTTGCTATTCTTCTGCAAAACAGTTTCTGTTATTCCTACTAGTTTACTCTTTGAGGTGAACTTCACAATTAACTTACCAAATAATCTTCCAGAATTGAGATTTTCATTAAAATAATATTAAGCATAAAATTAATCAGGAAAAAATAACATATTTAAAGTATTTAACTAGTTCATCTAAGAACATAATAAACTACCCCTTCATTCACGTTAACTTTTATGTTCTTGTTGAGTTTTAAATTTCTTCAGAAATGCTTCACTTATATTTTATTAAGATTACTGCAATGACCTAGATTTTGGTTGTTTTTCTAAAAGAAACTAAGAAACTTTAAAAAATTAATTATCCTAATTGATTATTGTTTGTTCGCAGAAAAAATTCTTTCAAATTTTTACCTTTTACTTCCTCCCTTTCTGAAATGACATTAATTCTAAGAGCTTTTCAGTTGAATTTTTTTTTATTTTCTCCTGTATTTAATTGTCATCTACAAATAATGATAAATTTGTCCTCTCTTAAAATATTCATGTATCGTCTTTCCATTTTATACCACATTGTGCTAGACGGTATGTTCATAAGAACGTGGAATACTGGTGGCAGTGGCAGGAATTCTGGTCAGGTTCCCAGTTTTAATTGGGATTGTCCCTAGTGCTTCACTATTAAGCAGTATGCTGGCTAGTGTTTTAAGAGGTTATTCTTAATAATCTACATAAGTATTCTGCTCTTAGCTTTCTAAGGGTATTTTTTTTCATCTGTAAGAAATATTTTGAGGTCCAAACTTTACCTGTACAATGCCTATTTCTATAACTAATCCTGAATCGTAACCTACATTTTAAAAATAAAAATTTAAAAAAGAAATATGTGTATATTACACACACACACACACACATACACACACACACATACACATACACACACACACATACAAACACGGCAGGGTTTCACTCTGTCTCCCAGGGTAGAGTGTAGTGGTGCAATCATGACTCACAACAGCTTCAACTTTCTGGGCTCAGGAGATCATTCCACCTCAGCCTCCCACGTAGCTGGGAATACCGGCACACACCACCACACCTGGTTAATTTTTCTTTTATTTTTTGTAAAGGCAAGGTCTTGCTATATTGCCTAGACTGGTCTTAAATTCCTGGGTTCAAACAATCCTCCTGCTTCAGCCTCCCAAAGTGCTGGGATTACAGGTGTGAGTCACCATGCCCAGTCTATATTTTTGATATCTGTTGAAATTACCATGTTTATCGCCTGTGAAATATTGCTATAATATAATATATTAATGGATATAATAATATAAATTCATTCTCGAATTTAGGATAGACTCTATTTTATTGTAATGGGTGAGTTTCATTGACTCTTTACAGAAATATGAATTTTCAAATGTATATTAAAAATTGGGATTCAATTCTCAAATATAAGAGCAGATGTTATCACCTGGGGAACAATATAAAAATGAAATTACACAACCCAGAAGCATGAAAAAAGAAAGACATAAATTTTATTATTGAATAATTTCAATTTTCCTATAGAAAAAACTGTTCCATGGTTAAAAGACACATATAATATGTTAAAAATAGCAAATTGACAGAAGATCAATTCCATATTCTACAAAGTACTCAAGCAATCAATTATGAAAAGAGAAACAACCTAATAGTAAAGTGAACAATGATTATGAGCAGACAGTTACAGAAAAAAATTATAAATGAACAAGATAATTTGAAACAATGCCCAACCTCTTTGATAATTAAAGAAATACAATTCAAAACTATAATAGATATTATTTTATGTCTATCGAAAATAGCAAAATTCCAAGCATTTGATGATGATACCCAGTCCTGGCAAGAATATGGAGAAATGAGCATTCATATTCCTTGTTTCTAGAGAAGGATTTGGCAATAGACATCAAGTGAAAATCCATGTTCACTAGATTCAGCAATTCTGCTGCTAGAAATATACCATATAAATTTATTCACAAAATACATGTGGAAAGTGCAAAACTAAATCTAAATGACCATTATATTTACTAACAAAACTGATTGAATAAATTAAGACATATTCATTTGCTGGGATAGTATATTGCCATGGAAAAGACTAGCCAATCTGTGTATACTTATATGAAAATTTTAAATATGAGTTATGAAATGAATACATACAAATTGCAAAAGAGTAAGTACATTCTAACTTTTTTGAAGATATACCGAATGATGGATTTGTAAAGATATTGGCTGCTATGTGCATCTTTTTAACTTTTTGTAGCACTATGTCACCTTAGGGGATAAAACTTGAATAAGATTACAGAGAGAAAGGGAGTCAAGGACACTTCTCATTATGTACTCTCTGCACTGTTTGAATCTTCCAAGCTACTGCTATTAAAATGTAATGTCAGCAAAGGTTTTCTCTGATTTTTAGGTTTTTTTCTAAATACTTTTTATATTAAATTAATAGTAAGAGTTTAAAATCATATTCCTGCGTCCAACCCTTAATTATTCTGATCCAGAAGGTGAGGTGGGAAGCTCGGGAATCTGAAATTTGTGCAAATGTCCCCAGGACGTTTAATGTAGGTAGCTGAAAAACACATTTAAAATCTCAGTTCTGCAATCATGCTATTTATTGTTTACTTATTCAAGTATTAATACCAAGATTAAGCTAGCATAATAAATGATTTGCACACTTGTCCACAATTTTCTATGAACTGGAAGTTATACAGCATCAGAATGATCAATCACTTAACAATATGGAAAATGCCAATAAAACAACTGTCTTTGTGAGAAATAATTCACTGATACCTCATTCACTTTTTCTTCTTTTCGTTTTTTTGATTTTTTAAATTTTATTTTAAAGATGTAGGGTACAATTCAGGGTTAGGTATACAAATACTCATTATGCAGGTACCCTTGTTGATGAGGTGTGCTCCTCCCTCCCCTGGTAGTTTCCCTCAACTGCCAATACCATCCCCCCCAACCCCTGGCAGTTTCCCACTACTGCTAATCTCTTTCTTTTTTTTTTTTTTGAGTTGGAGTCTCACTCAGTCTCCCAGACTGGAGTGCAGTGGCCGCTCCCAGCCACCGCAGCCTTGACCTGCTGGGCTCCGGTGATCCTTCCGCCTCAGCCTTCCAAGTAGCTGGAACTACAGGCGCGTGCTATCACGCCCGGCTAATTTTTTTTATTTATTGTAGAGATGAGGTCTCGCCAAGTTGCCCAGGCGGGTCTTGAACCCGCGGACTCAGGCAATTCACTCACCTTGGCCCCCCAAAGTGCGGGATTACAGGCTGAGCCACCGAGCCCGACCTAATCTCTTTCTTAAAGTATTCTGATAATTGTTCAAGGTCCGCTTATGAGTGAGTGAGAACATATGATACTCTGTTCTTTGTTTCTGTTATAGATCACTGAGTATGATAGACTCAAAATCTACCCAAGTTGCTGCAAAGTCCATGTCTGTCCTTCTTTATGGCTGCATAATATTCCATTGTGTAAATGTACCACATTTTTTGAAATCCAGTTCAGCTTCGATAGGCAGCATGGCTGGTTCCGTGTTTTTGCTATTGTGAATAGAGCTGCAACAAACATGTATGTGCAGGCATCTTTTTCGTAGAATGATTTGAGTTCCTTTGGGTATATTCCCAATAGGGGGATTGCTGGGTCATATGGAAAGTCAATTTCTAGTTCTTTCAGAAATAGTCACACTGTCTTCCAAAGAGGTTGCACTAGTTTGCATTACCTCCAGCAGTGTAGAAACGTTACTTTTTCTCCCCATCCTCGCCAGCATCTGTTGTTGCTTGTTTTATTAACTATGGAAATTCTTACTGGGGTTAGGTGGTACCTCAATGTGGTTTTGATTTGCATTTCTCTGATGATTAGTGAGGCTGAGCACTTTTTTATGTATCTGTTGGCTGCCCATATATCTTCTTTTTAGAAATGTCTATTCATGTCTTTTGCCCACTTTTGAGTGAGACTGTTTGTTTTTT
>CAUYQG010190067.1:0-13930 GCA_963574415.1 Tarsius wallacei | reverse complement strand
GACTTTAAACTCTATTATAAAGCTACAATAATCAAAACAGCTATTGGTTCAAGAACAGGCACATAGACCAATGGAACAAGATAGAGATTCCAGAAGCAAAACTTCAATTTCTCAACCAATTCCACTTCGACAAAGCCTCCACCACCAATGACTGGGGAGAGGAGAACCAGTCATTCTGGGGGCTCTTCATTGTTTGCATTCTGAAGTCAGTTTTCTCAGTGTCTGACCTCCCAGGGGTCTGTGAGAGACCCATATTCTGCTTTTGGTTTTTCATCATTTGTGTAGATTTTTCCCTCCCCCTTTCCCTCCCCTTATTTAATTCTGTTTTTCAGGGAAGGTGGGGTTGCTTTTACTTCTTTTTGTTCAATCTCCTGTTCTTCCTTATGAGTGTCCTCTGACTTTGTTCACTTTTGAGGCTGAACTGTGGGTTGGGGCTGTACTTTTTGCAGTTTTGAGAATTAATTGAGGGGGAAGCTGTGATTCAGAATCTATCTGCAGATCCCAGTATCCACCAACAGGTATGTATGGGCACACTGGAACCCACTTCCCACTGCCTTGCAATCTGTCCATGCTGTGGGGTTTAGGTTTGCTCCCTGGAACCAAAGGAGGTAAGAAAAAGGAAAATAATGAAAGAAGGGGGCGGGGGTCAAGAGGAAGTTGGAGAGAGAGAAGAGTAAGAGGGAAAACAGACATACATACCAACTAATGAATGAACAGAGACACAAAGCCCCCAGAAAAGAGTAAAAAAAACCCCAAACAAACAAGATTCCCCAAAGCATGCCAGTAATCACACCAAGAGGGTCTAATAAAATCATACCTTTTGATGTGCTTTTCCCCAACACAAACAAGTAGTCTAACTCAAAAAGCAAACAAAAGTGAACAAAACAAACAGTCAGAACAATAAAATCAAAAGTTAAAATAAGAAACAGACTAGCTCTGGAAGCTTTCCTGAGTGTCTAAAGTCTCTTCAGCTCTGATCTCTAGCCTCTCCCCTTTGTTCTCACTGCAGGCAGATAGACTTACTCAAAGCTTGGGTTGGTTCCCTTGGCTTGCTGCCTGAGAGGTCTGCCACAGGACTGAATGGTCTGTGTCTTATTAAGCACAGGAGAGAGCCTTCTGTATCCTGTTTGGTGATGTTACCACAGATGGGATTAACAGTAGTCAATATCTGTCTGGGGACGGGGAGACACCTCTTATCAACAAGGGTGCCTGAACGAAGCATATTTGTTTACCTATCCCTTAACTGTACCCCACAATATCAAAATAAAAAATATTGATTATGATTTAAAAAAAGAAAAAAAAAGAAACCAAGGTGGAGGCTGCTTATAGATGGGGGGGGCAATGTGGATCTCTGCCTGGAAAATGGCTGTGGTGGGCGGCTCCTCTTTCGCAGATCCTTTCTCTCCAACAGTCCTTTTTCTCCACTCACCTGGTTCCGTGGATGATCCACTATGATGGGCTATGGTGGTGTGTATCTGTTGTCAGGCACTGGGAATCAGCGATATAGCTGGGCGCTACATTCAGTGTGCCGCCAGCAGCTTGGGGTGGTGGAGGGAGCCCAGAATTCCCTGGGCCGGATGTGAGAGCCCAGAGCGGCTGTTCAGCATCTCCTCAAGATGTACTGTTCCCTTATACAACCATGGGGTCTTAGCTCCCAAGGTGGAGGTTAGCAGAGCTCGGTGGGTGAGTCACTGAAGGTCTTTGCCTGGTCACAGGGCTCCAGCTGGTCTCTGGACCCACTGTAGTCAGGGGCGAGTTGGGGGGAGTGGAGTGCGAGATTGCTGGGCGCCCCAGCCAGGGTGGGGACTGGAGTTCCAAAGGGCGGGTGGAGGGCGGTGGCAGCGGCTTTGGGCCCCGTGCAGGGCACTTCAGCCAGGAATGGAGCTGGTATCTCTGAGGGATGGGCGTCTAGAGCCTCCCTGGGCGACAGCGGCTTGAGATGGGGCTGGGCGGGGACCTGGAACCCAGGGCGGGGACCTGGAACTCCGAGGGTTGAGCACTGGCCACAGCTATGGGTGCTTCAGCCCCGGCAGTGGCGCAGAGCCCAGAGGCACGGGCACTGGGGTCCTGCGTGGGCAGCGGCGGCCTTGGGCCTGGTGGGGCACCCCAGGAGGGAATAGAGCCTGTAGTTCCGAGGGGTGGGCGTGGAGGGCCTCCACGGGCTGCCATGGCCCGAGACTGGGCTGGGTGCCCAGCCAGGGAGGGAGCTGGCAGCGGCTGCGTGCTGGGCAGGTCAGTGTAGCCTGCAAGGGAACCCAGATCTCCACAAGGCAGTATCCGAGGGCCTTCACAGTCGGCCAGGCAGCTTGGGGCCGGGTGAGACGGTGTAGCTGGGGAGGTAGCTGGGAGCTGCACATGGCCAGGGCCCAGGCTGCCCGGGGTGGAACAGCAGTGGCAGAGGGGCCCCAGTAGCCGACCGTGCATGGGGCCAAGGGTCTCCAGGCCTTGGATCGTGCATCTGGCAGTGGTGGGGGCGGGGGGGAGGAGTGGGGTTGGAGGTGGGGGAAGGAAAGTAAGAGTCTTTATGGGGACTCACTTTCAGAGAATATCACAGTCCCACCTATGCCACTGCCATCTTACCGAAACCAGAATTTTTATATTTAAATTAAATAGTAAGGGATGACCAAGCCTTACACTGATAATAGCAATCTCCTCTATTAAGCAAGGAAGAGGAAGACACTAGGGTGGTGTGTTCTAAAGGTTTGTTTTATATCTGTAGCAGTGGGATGTTAGTCGAATACAGAGGGCTCTTTTCCATAACTAAGATGTTACTGCCCCTAGGGTGATGGGCAAGGAGATAGAGAATAGAGCAGTCACAGATATCTGGGAAGATAGAGACCATTAGTGGAAGCTACCCACAAGGTGCAGTTGCTTTGGGTCACAGGAGACAGGCAACATCCCATGAAAGGAGCTACCAGAGTTAGCAACCTGCCTTAAATTCACTTCATCTCCCTAATTTCTTCATGGGGCTTCCAATCTGTGGGACACAACTAGAGGCTAGGAGGGCTGAAGACCTGTTGATGAATTCCAAAAAGATAAATTTCCTGAGGCAGAAAGCAGATGAGGGGTAGAGATTAATATGAGGAGTCAATGAAAGATATCTGACACAGTTTAAATATCCGTTGTATAAATTCAAAATGCAATAAATTTTCTAAAGCAATTTTACTCTCTGCAAAGGAAAGATGAAAGAACAGCTGGGTGAGGTTTTGAATATTAAGAAGATAAGCCAAATGAATAAAAAGCTAGAAGAAATCACAAAGACAGGAGGGCAGGAGGAGGTCACAGAGTAAGAAGGAGGAACATGGAAGAAATTTTCCAAAGAGCTAATTACAGTCATTTAGCTCCACTTTTTCTTGGTCATTTCCATTAAAGCGTTCTCACTTTTTAAGAACTCTTTATTCCTCTTGTTCTAATTTTCATGTCAAACTATTTTCTCTGAATAAATGTTGTACTTGTAGAAATATACCTCATCGATTTTGACATACTTATCCTAATGTCTGATGTTCTGCAAGGAGCAAATTCTGTTGCTCCTTGCAGAACATCAGACATTAGGTTAATAATATATTTCTACGTAGCAACAGCTCATAGTAATTTTACTCTGAAACAGCTGAATCAACCATTTTTATAGAGGTCTTGAATGTATTCAAATTTTATTCTCTTATACACCAGTAGGTCTCTGTGAAGTTGGAAGTATTGCTTACAAAACACGTACGTCAGGGTTTAGAGTATCCATCTGCATTTATCATGTTTATCGTTAGTTTACATTTGCTGAGGAGAAGAGGGCAAAAATGATTTCCTGTTTTTATTTTGAAAAATAGACCTTATTTTTAGAGCAGTTTTTGTTACACAGCAAAACTGAAAGGGAGATACATATAATATCTATGTATTATCTGCCCCCATTCACACAGAGCTTCCCCCATTATCAATGTCCCTATCAGAGTTGTTATAATAGATGAACCTAGGTTGACATGTCATTATCACCTGGAGTCCATAGTTTACATTAGAATTTACTCTTGGTGCTATGTGTTCTATGAGTTTGGACAAATGTATAATGACATATATCCTCTCTTATTGTATGCTTGTATACTGTAAAATAAAATCTACTCATACAGGGGTGTTTCACTGCCTTAAAAACCCTCTGTACTTTGCCTATTTGGCCTTCCCTCCCCCAATCCTTGGCAGCCACTGATCCCTGTACTGTTTCTACAGTTTTGCCTTTTCCAGAATGCTATGTTTGTAATCATACAGTATATGTTGCTTTCTCAGATTGGCTTCTTTCATTCTTTATTCCTCTTGTTCGAATTTTTATGTCAAATTATTTTCTCTGAACAAATGTTGTACTCGTAGAAATAAAAATCATCAGTTTTGACATACTTATCCTGGGAACTTTGCATTTAAAGTCATCCTATGTCTTTTCATGGCATGAAAGCTCATTTCTTTTTAGCACTGGATACTATTACATTGTCTGGGTGTACCACAATTTATTTTTCCATTCATCTACTGAAGGACAACTTGTTTGCTTCCAAGCTTTAGTAATTATGAACAAAGTTGCTAAAAACATCCAAATCCAGGTTTTTGTGTGGACATGTTTTCAACTCCCTGTAAATACAAATGAGTATGATTGCTGGATTGCACAGTGAGAGCATGTTTACCATTATGGAAGACTGCCAATCTGTCTTCCAAAGTGAATGTAGCGTTTTGTGTTTTCACCACCAATGAAAATTTTTCCTGTTACTTCACATCCTCACCAGCATTTAATGTTGTCCATGTTATGGACTTTGGCATTCTAATTAGTGTGTAGTGGTATTTCCTTACGTTTCACTTTGCATTTTGCAGATGACATAATGTGGAACAACTTTTTATAAATATATGTGGCATATATGCATGTGGTTTGCATATATATGCATATATATATGGTAAAGTGTCTATTAAGGTATTTGGTTTATTTTTTAATCAAATTGTTTGTTTTCTTATTGTTGAACTTTAAAAATTTGTGGTATATTTTGTGTAACTGTTCTCTAAAATTTGTCTCACAAATGTTTTCCCTCAGTCTGTGGGATATCTTCTCATTTTTTAATACACTCTTTAATATAGCAGAAATTTTAAATTTTAACAAGGTCCACATTTTCAATGATTTATTTCATGGATTGTGTTTGATGTTGAACTTAAAAAGCCATTGCCAAACCAAGGTAAACTGGATTTTCTTCTGTGTTATATTATAAATGTTTCATAATCTCCCATTTTACAATTATGATTCATTTTTGAGTTAATTTTTGCAAATCATCATAAAATCTGTATGCAAATTAATGTTTTTTAATTACATGAAGATGTCCAGTTGTCCTACCGCCATGTATTGAGAAGACTGTCTTTTCTGCATTATATAGCCTTTGCTTTTTTGTCTAATATCAGTTGACAGTACTTATGTAAGTTTATTTCTGGGTTCCATATTCTTTTCCACTGATATATTTATCTATTTTTGGATATATCTATTCATTCAAGACAGTAATACTACATGTTGATTATTATAGATTTATAGTAAGTCTTGAAGTTGAGTAGTATTTGTTTCTAACTTTGTTTTTCTCCTGCAATATTTTTGGATATTTTGGGTCTTCTGCCTCTCTATATTAACTTTAGAATCACTTTGTGGATATTCAAACAGTAACTTGCTGAGTTTTTTAAATAAATGTCAACTATATTCCAGTTAGCAGATTTATGCAACTAAAATGTATTGTATCTGAAAATGTATTAAGCTGTCATGCCAAATTCTTATGTAAATGAGTACAGTCATTTTATTTGTACGTGCATAAAACTGAATGATATTAAAGGATATTTTATTTTCCATAGTTAAACTAGATATTGTTTCCCAGAATGAAACAGTAGACAATGATATATAAATCTCCTCCACTATTTCATTGATTGACATGGATAGTTAGATGGGAGTTTCCTTTGACACCACAAAGAGAGTCAAATAAAGACCTGAAATGTTTGTGCTATGTAGGAGACACTGTCATGTCATCAACTCAGTTTGTTCCCCCCAAGTTTAAATTACACACTTCCTGTAAAAGGTCTTGCAAAGAATACATTACTCAAATTTAGAAAGTTAAAGATGAAGAAAGGAAAAAAAAGAAGAAAGGAAGGATGAAAGAAGAAATAGAAGGAAGAAGAAAAACACAGATGCATAAAAATGATCAATATTATAAAGCCAAACAAATTCTAGTGTAAAACTCTCATTCAATCTTGATTACAGTTTCATTGACAACTATGATGTTTGTGACAGTACTAGCTAATACTAAAGATAAAAAATTCTGTAAATTTTTATCATAGCAAACACACAGTGTTAAAAGAGTCCATATTCATTGACAAGGTTTTAAAATAAAAAATGACATTATATCATAAAGGAAAGTGAAAATTTAAAATCCCACATATCTATCAATGAGCATGCGAAACAATGATGATACAGGGTTATGCAATGATTTCTTTTCATCTAATTTCTTATTCTATAACTTTTAAAAGAGGTCTTTTAGAATTAATTATCCTATATTTTAATAAAAGACCTTTCATATGCTTTATTGAAAGGAAAGCCATGACTGTTAAAAACAATTACTGTTACACTTTCACATTCATAGTCTGACTCTTTCAAGTCTAATTATTCTTCAACTCAGGATCATTTTCTTCTTTTATTTTTTTCTTCCCTCCACCCATTCTTAGCCTTGTTCTGAGCATCTAAAGTAATATAGCATTTCTACACAGTGCTGAGTTATAGATTCAAACATTTCCTCATAAAAAGTTGATACTTACATTCAGATAGCATCAATGGTAAATATCTAGGCAATCCAAGTGTTACATTCCTTCCTACAAATGATAATTAAATTATTGATGACAACTTGTAGTTTTCCAGTCATAATAAAGGGATAGTAAGCAGTTTCACTAATGTGCATGCACTGACAGCTATGCCAATACCACTGTTGTCTGGCTGACCAAGTTAATAAGTTGCCATATAGATTTCAGAGAAACTAATAAAGAAAATTTAAAAAAAGTTTTGCACATGATTTAATATGGCAATTGACGAAGCCAGTCTAATGGTAAGTTTTGCCAGCCAAATGAAATTTATTTTCTAGTAGTAATAGAATCTGACTTAAAGAGTCATCAAACACTCATATATGATTATTATGACAGAACAATATTATAAATGCTTCACCAGGATGACCATATGACTCTGTTTGCAACCATTGTCTTAGCGATAGGCCAGGTTTAGAGTTTCCTCAGAATTTCTAAATTATTAATAAAGTATGTTATTAATAGTTGCATAAGAATAAAATAGAGTGGCTTGAATAAGACTCTGTTTTGTTTCCAACCTCAGAGGTAGGTCATTACTTTAGGAAGACTGGACTCAAAGATAAATATATAACCCATGCAACTTTGTTTATTTTAATTTTGCACGTTTTGAATATTGCTCGTTTTATTTTTTTTATTTTTTATTTTATTTTATCTTTTTATTTTTATTTTTTATTTTTTTTGAGTTGGAGTCTCACTCTGTCACCCAGACTGGAGTGCAGTGGCCACTCCTGGCCACCGCAGCCTCTACCTGCTGGGCTCCGGCGATCCTTCCGCCTCAGCCTTTCAAGTAGCTGGAACTACAGGTGCGCGCTAGCATGCTCGGCTAATTTTTTGATTTATTGTAGAGATGAGGTCTCGCTTGCCCAGGCGGGTCTCGAACCCGCGGGCTCAGGCAATCCACTCACCTCAGCCTCCCAAAGGCGCGGGATTACAGGCTGAGCCACCGAGCCCGGCTTATTGCTCGTTTTAAAGGCTGTTTTCTTGTGCATATAAAAATGCAGTACTAAAGTCAAAGCTGCTAATATCTTGACTCTATTATCAGAGGAACTTCACAGTTAAAAAGTATGCCCATTTTGTATCATAATAATTTCCAATTATTTTTCTCTTTTTTACCCAAGTCACTAAATAAAATGATAGTTTTGAATTTCATTTTGTTGAATGTAAACACATTTTAAATGCTATCATAAATTAACTTTAAATTTTCAGCAATAAAAAGACAATTCTTTCTATTTGCAGTGATAATAAAAATACAAAATTCAGTGGCACACAGCCTCATGATGTAAGCAAGGTATGTTCCTCCAAAAATGAAAAATAGAAATATGTTTACTTGCTTGTGAGGCATACACAATGTATAATTTCTTCCCTATACTGAAATATGTTTACTGAGACACTGATAATTTTGGAATTAAACATAGCAAAAAAGAAAAAAAGAATATCCTGGCTAGAATAGAGACTGACTCATAATAGACTTAATATTTATTGAATGAGTGACTGCCAGATTGAATGATTGGGTGTCTAAACCTTGAACCTTTGTTGTTTTCACAGAATAAACCATTGCCTTCCATTTATACACACACGCATACACACACACAAATGTATGTATTTCTAGAGTGTGTGTGTGTGTGTGTGCGCGCGCGTGTGTGTTTCCCTCGAAGTTCTCTTTCTGTTGTTCTTGATGAAACATCCCTCAAGAACAATGATTTCTGAAAGTTCTCTCTTTTTGGCTCCCATGTGTATCTTCCCACTCCAGGCAACAAACCATAACAAGATGCCAGTGGGTGGAAGTGTACCGATCTTTTGAGAAGCAAGGAGAAGGTAATGCAAAAGGGGAGCTTGGGAGAAAGAGGTCTTGGGAGAAAGATGTGCTGTAGGCACATCTCAGACAGAACACTATTAAGAAAGAGAATGTATGGAAACAGGAGGAAATTGATTCTCTTAAGCTCTCCATTCCAGATACCCAGGCTAAACTTTGTGTACTTCTGTGTGAAGGAGTTCTCCACTCTGATTATTAGATGTTGAGATGAAATACAGTTGAAATTGGTGGAGACGCACAATCAATGTTACCCTGAAATCTTCCCTTAGATGGCTTTATCTTCATATGGCAAATATATTTCAAGAAATTTTCTTGGCAAGTTAAGAATTCCAAAATAAGCTGGGCTCAGTGGCTCAGCCTGTAATCCCTCGCCTCGGGAGGCTGAGGTGAGTGGATTGCCTGAGCCCGCGGGTTCGAGACCCGCCTGGGCAAGCGAGACCTCATCTCTACAATAAATCAAAAATTAGCTGGGCGTGGTAGCGCGCGCCTGTAGTTCCAGCTACTTGGAAGGCTGAGGCAGAAGGATCGCTGGAGCCCAGCAGGTCGAGGCTGCGGTGGCCGGGAGCGGCCACTGCACTCCAGTCTGGGTTACATAGTTAGACTCAAACACAAAAAAAAAAAAAAAAAAAAAAAGTTAGCCCTAACTAATGCATGCTGAATGAACTTTGCTAGTAGGTTTCTAATAAATAAAAGACAAAGTTAGAGCTGAAAAAACTGCCTAAATTTGCTTTTGTAAAGAGTAATCAGTTTATCTGTTCCTGTACTGGGCAGAATAAAAAATAGTAAGTTGTTTTTCAAAAACTAAAGATTCACAGATTATGAAAACAAAAAAGAAAATATAAAACAAAAGAATACAGTAAAAAAGACCACCCTGGTTGGGCTCAGCGGCTCAGCCCATAATCCCGGCATTTTGGGAGGCCAAGGCAAGTGGATTGCCTGAGCCCAAGGGTTCAAGACCAGCCCGGGCAACTTGGCAAGCTCTTGTCTCTACTATAAATAAAAAATTAGCCAGGTGTGACAGTGCATGCCTGTAGTTCTGGTTACTTGGAAGGCTGAGGCGGAAGGCTCGCCAGAGCCCGGCAGGCCGACGCTGGGCTGGCCATTAATGTGCCACTGTACTCCAGCCTAGGTGACAGAGTGAGACTCCAGCTCAAAAAAAAAAATTTTTAAAAAGACCACCCCAAGAACAATTCTGATAAAGATACAGACTAAGATGAGACTCGGGTGAATCTATTCAGTTCACAGCAATCTCAATGATCCTAACCCAATTGAGATTACCTCGATATCAATTCTCCATACAAGCCAACTCTTTTTATTTATTTATATTTTATTTATTTATTTATTTGAGTCAACGTGTCACTGTGCTGCCTGGGCTGGAGTGCAATAATACAATCATGGCTCACCACAGCCTTGAACTCCTGAGCTCAAGTGATAGTCCTGGCTCAGCCTCCCAAGAAGCTGGGACTATAGGTGCACGCCATCACCCTTGGCCAACTCTAAAGAAAGGTCATTCTTTTTAGTTCAGGGCTTTCAGGACCACCCCAAAACAGACTTACAGCACAGAGCCAGACCGCAGACCAAGTGATTTTGGAAACAAGGAATAAAGTGACTTGCTGTTTCCTGCCCTACTTAAAAGGCTGTACAATTAAGTTAGATAGTCTTCCTGGAAGATGTAACTCGAAGTTATCACCACACGTAAATCATTAACATGTACCCTCAAGTCCTTCAGAATCCTAACATACTGAAACAATTTCCAAGTGCACAGAATTCACTGCCAATATTCAATGTGTCTCCTACTTTCCCTTTAAGTGAATTCCTATCCTCTTCCCATCTTTACTGGACCTCCTATAATTTGAGATTGGGTCTCATTTTTATTTTCACAAGACAGTACAATATTTCTCCGCTGTTTTTCTTCAAGCAAATGCTTTAATACCAAAGAACTAAAAAAGAAAAGAAAAAATCTTCAAAATAGCCATTAGTGAGAAATATGATACCTCCTTCCTCTAGCAAGGATAATGTTTTATAGAATCTAGTCTCAGAAAGGAGAATAAGTATTAAGGTGGAAAAAAGTATATGAAAATCTGTATTTAGCCAGCAAGACAAGGAGATTTGTTCAAGTATTCAAAAACTAAAAAGGGAACAAGGCAGAAAAAGGACATCTTAAAGAAAGAAAAAACAGGAAAAGGGAAGATTCTGTCTGGGCTAGGAGTTCCCAAGAACCCCAACTTGGGGCCTCTCCAGTGTGGTCCTAGATTCAGAACCACACAAATTTGGGATCTGTAGAGTAACTTAACTGCATGGTGTCACTCAATGAAATTACTCTATCTTCAATAGGTTGGATAGGTTCCATAGGATTTTCTGATGATCACATCTACTGAAACCCAAAATTACTCTTCCTTTGAGCCATGGCTTTTCGTAGTTCAAGTTTTCAGGATATAAAATTCAGATGCCTCTCTTTCACACCTACCTAAAGATAATCTTGAACAATATGTTTAAGACTCATTAAGGAGTAGTCTTTTTCCCTTTAAAAAGTATGTAGAGAAACAAGTTGAGAGCTGAAGGCTGGTGAAAGTAATACTTTTCCACTTGCAAGCTTGCCTTTTGTAACTCACAGTTTGCACTTTTCTCTTTCCTGTAGTGAAAGTGAAGTTTAGTGGAAAAACTTGATTCCACCACCCTGATTCCACCACCCATTGCTAGGTATAGAACTTAAGCAAATTACTTAAAAGCCTGGAGCCTCATATTCCAAAACTGTAAATGGAGATATTAAATGGGGATAATGAGTACCTACGTTGCAGAGTTATTGAGAGGAAAGAGTTAAGGGACTCACTAGGCTAGAATATAAACTCCAGAGAAGTGAATGTCTTTATCACTGTTGATACTTGCTGGCATGGAAACGCACACAGCAGTAGCTCAATAATATTTTTTAGATGAACGAATAAACACCAGTATCCTCTATTCTCTCATCAACATAACCTTTCTTCCATAATCGTAATTTTTTTTTTCTGCGTTCTATTTTTTTTTTCTAAGGCCTTCAGGACATTCTATTCTGTCCTTTTAAGTGGTTTCCTCCCTCTCATTGGCTATCATTAACTATGCATCATTCAGAGAAAGTAACTTTGGAAGTACTTTTTCTCTCATACCACCCACCTTCCATATCTAAAACAATGAGGGTGGAGAGGATAGTCAGAACATAAGATTCCTAGCAATTCATCTACTTGCTCACGGCCACTGGACTCGTGTTCAAGACAGTGAAACCCTGAACTCGGCCCTCCTCAGAATACAACTTTCAGGAGACACTACATTATCCATTCTCTCTCTTCGCTAACAAGAGACTCGCGTGTAAGAAATCCTCGGCTCTCAAAAGTTACGGCGTCGTTTACGCACGCCTCCCGCTAAATAGAGGGGTGCGTCCCTTGAATGAGAAACTCAATCTGGACATGCAGGAGGGAGTTCGGATCCCTCGGTGTTGCCAGACAGCCGGTCACCTTTGGACCTGTCCAGGCTCTTCTGGCCACTGCTCCGAAGAAGCAGAGTTCTTAGATCCTTGGAGGGAAGCTAAGGGGTGCGGCCGTCTATAGGGCCTGGTGGAACAGTGTAAAGTCCATGACAACGTGGGGAGACAGCATGAATCGCACGACTAGACTCTTTAAGCCATAACTACGACCACCTTTACCCATCACGGCCGGGCGGGACCTCACCCCACCCCACCCCACCGCTTAATACAGTATCGGAAAAAAGAAACGCGGCTCTCTCCCAACCCATAAATCAGACAGCCAGTGCCCGCTTATTGGCTGTCCCTGCATCTCCTTCACCCTCATTGGCTACCCGGGACGCAAAACCCACCCGCGCAAGGGAACCCTCTCGTACGGCGGCACCCCCAGCCTAGCAACCTCAACTCGGTGACCCAAAACCCCGGCCCCCCACCTCCACGCAGGGAGCGCGGCCCCCGAAGCGCTCGGAGCTTTGCCCTCTAAGGGCTCACCGTGTAGTAGGAGAGCAGCCCTGCATTGTAGTCCAGCACGAACCAACGGTACTGCCAGCCCTTCATCACATTAGTCCATTTGCTCAGCGGCCCTTCCATGATGGACGCCATCTTGGGAGCCGCCAATGACAACAAACGACCTGACGTCACTCGTCTATATGGCATTCAGCATGCAGGGGGCGGGGTCTCTGCCGTCCTGGGCGGGTCCTGGGCGGGGCCAGCACTTCACCGTGTGGACTTGCCGACCACGCCCCCAGCGATCAGTCAAACATTCTTTCTTTGGGCTCCCATTGTGTGTAGTACTCCGTGCCAGGGGTGCGAGAATGCAAACGTGAATACTGCTCTTAATATTATTTATAACCTGTCATAATATTAGAGTAAAACAGAAAAAGATTTTTTATTAACAAATAATTTTACTGGGCCAGGCACAGTAGCTCACGCCGGTAATACCAGCACTTTGGGAGGCCGAAGCGGAAGGATTACTTGACCCCAGGAGTTCAAGATCAGCCTAAGCTGTACAAATGATGTCGTGTGCCTGTAGTCCCAGCTACTCGGGAGGCTGAGGCAGAAGGATCATCTGAGCCCAAGAAGTCGAGGCTGCAGTGAGCAGTGATCATGCCACTGCACTCCAGCCTGGGCGACAGAGTGAGACCCCGACTCAATAAATAGTTTTACTGGTCATTGTGATACACTTCCAAAAGAGTTCACATCAGATATTCATTCATTCCACAAATTCAATCATTGAATATTCACTGTTTGGGGCTAGGCACCCTTCTAGGCTTTGAGGACACAGCATACCCTTCAGGACGCATGGGAGAGCAATCAAATAAATAGTAAATTATATAGTATATTAAAAATTGGAGGCTGGGCATGGTGGCTCACGCCTATAATACCAGCACTTTGGAAAGCCGAGGTGTGAGGATTGCCTGAGCCCACAAGTTCAAAACCAGCCTGTGCAATTTGGTGAGACATCATCTCTACAATAAATCTGAAAAATTAGCCGGGAATGATTCACATGCCTGTAGTTCCAACTACTTGGAAGGTTGAGATGGAAGGATCGCCTGAACCCAGCAGGTTGGGGTTACAGTGGACCACTGCACTCCAGCCTGGGCTACAGAGTGAGACTCCTAAAAAAAAAAAAAAATTGGTAAGTGTTATGGAGAAAACATAAACAAGGAAAGAGGTAGGGCACTGGGGCTGCTATTTTAAATTCCCAAGCTGGGATGCCCTGAATGAGAAGGTAAACTTTTAAGTAAAGACTTGAAGAAAGTGAAGGAGGGACCCTGGGGGAAGAG
>CAUYQG010190060.1:0-11338 GCA_963574415.1 Tarsius wallacei | reverse complement strand
TAGAGTCTATAATACTGAGTGACCTCTCACAGAAACAAAAAATTGAGTATCACATGTTCTCACTCATATAGTAGACCTTGATCATCCAACATATTACCATAAGAAAATGACTGACAGTGGTGGGAAACTATGGGGGGGGGGGAGGGATAGGGGAAGGGATTAATGGTAGTAAATACCTGTCTGGGGATGGGGGGACACTTCTTATCAACAAGGGTGCCTGAACGAGGCATATTTGTGTAGCTAACCCTTAACTTTACCCCACAATATCACAATAAAAAATATTGAGTAATGAAAAAAAAAAAAAGAAATATAAAATCAAAACCTGATATTAAATATATATAAAAAAAAAAGAAAAGAAAAGATCACCACTGGACAATATTCAAACCTTGTTATGACCAGTAACACGAATATGTCTGAAATGGTGAGCTATAGATAAGACATAACACATATCCCTGAAAATAAAATTTTAAAAAACAAAAGAAATTAAGCAGAGTATAATAATATTTCTCATAATTTCTGCTACCTTTCATTAAACTTGATAAATCTTTTTTGCTCTGCCATAGATATCATTAATTTTTCATTCAACACAGGGAAATTGAGCTACCAGATATTAGATAACAACCATAATTTTAAATCATCTCATAGTTCACAACATCAGAGGGTAGTGTTATGACAGATTCAAATTATCTGGTTTTCAAACTAATAAACCAATTCACTTTACCTTTGTCCATTGCTGGAAATATATCACCCTTTAATGTTGATAATATCCAGATTCTAAAAATATACTCTTAGATGGAGTTACGTTATCACTCTGGAATTAAAGGTTAAACAAATCATTAAATAATTTGACAAAATTTTATGCCATAGGAATTCAATATTTTTTTTGACATTGGAAGACCTTTACTTAGAATCACTGTAAGTAACTAATGCATTAGTTTAATAATTCAAAATTACACTATTGAATGACTCACTAATTTCAACCATGTCATCACCACCCTTACATAAAAATGAAGTATCAGAAAAAACAAGGTTTTTATGTAGAAGAAATTTGCTGCCTAGATAGTTCTATAATGTTAATAGGAGTGCCTCTGCCTACCTGAATTTAAAAACAGTAATTTACAAACAGTAAATTTAAAAATGAAGAAAATATGTTTCCAATATTGCCTATTATTACACAATGCATTTTGAAGAAAAAAATAGACTATACAGCAATAAAAAAAAAATAACTCTACCAGTGGTAGGCAGTCACGGATTGTACTTTGTGCATGTGTGTGTATGTGTGTGTGTGTGTGTGCACATGAATTTGTGAGTTAAGGTTATATTGTATCTGTCTTTTTAGACTGCTTTTTCTATCTGTATGAATAAACACATTCATATATTTCCAAATGTTATTTTAATGGCTGTATTTTACAGTTGTTATACAATTTATTTGTGCTTATTACTTTCTAGAATACATTTCTGAAATCCAAATGACTTAAACTATCTTGAATAATATTATCAAATTGCAGACCAGAAAATTTTCCCAAAATATATTCCCACTGAGTGATAACCACTTTTGTGTTTATGGCCTATTTCTTTCTCAATTTCAAATTTAATTTGGGCTAAATGAACCAAAGACCTAAACTATAAGACTCCTAGAAAATGCAGGAGACATGCTTACAGAAATTGGTATAGGCTACCAATTCTTGATCAAAACCCCAAATGCCATGACATAGAGATAAGATAGACAAGTGGGATCCCATCAAACTGAAAAACTTCTGCAAAACAAAATAAACCATCAAGAGAGCAGGAAGACAGTCCACAGAATGGGAAAAAACATTTGCCAACTCTGTATCTGACAAAGGCTTAACATTCAGTATCTACAAGGAATTCAAACGTGTCAAAAGGAAGGAAAAAAATGCCCCATTAAAAATGGGCAATAGACATGAATAGACACTTTTCAAAGGAAGACATATGAACAACCAACAGACACATGTAAAAATGTTCTGCCTCACTAATCATCAGAAAAATGTAAATCAAAACCACATTGAGATACCCCCCAACTCCAGTAAGAATGACCATCTTTAATAAAACCCAAAACAGCAGATGCTGGTGAGGATGTGGAGAAAAGGAACACTTCTACACTGTCGGTGGGAGCGCAAACTAGTTCAATCTCTATAGAAAGCAGTGTGGCGATTTCTAAAAGAACTAGAAATTAACCTTCCATATGCCCCAGAATCCCTCTTCTGGGGATATATCTGGAGGAACTCAAATAATTCTATGAAAAATATACCTTGGCACCCATGTTTATGGAAGCACACTATACAATACCAAAAACATAGAACCAAATGTGCTGCCCCTATCAAAAGTGGGCTGGATTTTAAGAAAGCTGTATATATTATGCAGCCATAAAGAAGAACAAAACTATGGACTTTGCAGCAACTTGGATGGATTTAGAGCCTATCATACTCCGTGATCTATCACAGAAACAAAGAAATGAGTACCATGAGTTCACTCATAAGTGGACCCTGAACATAATAATACAAAAAAGGGATTGACAGTACCGGGACACTGTCACTGAGGGGTTGGGAAACTCATCAATAAGGGTGCATGACTCCAATCCAGGAGAAGTGAGGTCCAACGGAAGGCCCAAACTTTACCTGTACATAGACCACTTATGTACCCAATCCTGACTTGTACCTCACATTTTTAAACAAAAAAGAAATAAAAAAACTAATTTGGGAAAAAAGCATATATCAATGTTATAATTTTAATTTAATGGAATTTAAGTATGGCTAAACTATGTAGATTTTAGTGACTTTTAGTAAGTCTCATGAGGTCAGAGAACCTGAGTGTATGCCATGTCAAATCTAACATAGTGCAAAGTATGCAATGCATATTTAATGCACATTTATTAAATATATGATTAAATGGATAAGTGATTTTTTTCTAATTTCTTATTATTATGCTAAGCCCTTTCTTTGAGATATCTATTATTGATTTGTCTTTGTGAAATAAAATGTATTTTTACATATTTCCAAGCTAGTCCACTTTTATAGGAGGGAGGACCCACAAAAAAAATTGGAATTATTTTTTGGAAGATAGATCCCCTGTAGTACAAGCTTCCCCTGCTAGGTAAGTGTTCTAGGAACCCACTGGCATCAGTGTAACAGCTATCATTGTTGTAAGAGACTGAGTTTGGCTTCAGTTATTTCTTTTCTTTTCTTGTCTTTTCTTTTCTTTTTTTTTTTTTGAGATTTTTTTTAACACGTTTGCCCATCATATGATGAGTCATTTATGAGCTCACCTTCCCATACTGTGCTGAATGTTCAGCAGTTTTTGACCAAAAACAGCATGACCCCTGTGCCCCATCCTCCTTATATACCCACGCAACTTTGCTGATGTGGAAGAGGCAATAAAATGCATCAAAATTGATGCATTCAAAAACTGTTTTGAGCAGTGGAAAAGGTGTATCGATAGGTGTACTGTGTCAAATGGAGAATACTTTGAAGGTAACTGAAGCTTAAATATGTAAGAATAAATACAAAATTTTTAATAAATAAAATCTAGGTTTTTTGGGTCCCCTTTATATACATTACTCACTAAATTTAATTCCAAGTTGGCATACAATTTTTAAGATCAAAAGTAACCATATAATTAAAACAAAAATTTGTGAACATTTGTGAATTTCAGCTCAGTAAAAGCCTTGTCCAAAGATAGAAGCAATAAAAGAGCATATTACTTGGTGTGACTATGCAAAAACAATAGTCAAAAAACCCTCACCATAAATATTTTTTAAAGTTTCAAAAGAAACGGCAAACAGAAAAATATATTTTGAATACTTGTGAAGAAGAGTGTTAGTAGATTCTATATACACATATTTCTTGAGTTTTTTAAAAAGAACTACCCCTTTATTATTATTGTTATTATTATTATTATTTTCATCAAAAACCTAGTGATATGCTTTGCACAGCAAGATTTCTCTGGAAAGACAACTCCAAAGAAAGTTGTTACTTTACTGTAGCTTCACTGTGCTTTATTGATTGAACTAATACAAATGATCATACAACATTCTGTCAGTTATTGCACGAGGAGTTGTACAACATGAGTGATTGTATTTTGTCATTAACATCAATGAGAACTACTCTCCTAAAAAAAAGAGTATAGGATGAAAGAGGAACTTCACAAAAGATTTAATGGCCAATGAAGTATCAGCTTTACTGATAAGCTAGTCAGTTCAGATCGAAAGAGAGATGCCATAAGCCCATTCCCAACAGTCTTTCTCATTGCCAAAGCCTAAAAGAATCACAGCATTCAAAATTACTATCTATAGGTATGGAGAAGTGAACTTGACCTGGAAATAAAACAAAGAGTAAGGGGAACAAATCTAGAATGAAAATGATGTCTCTTCTTTAAAAAAAAGTTGCAGGATAACCATCTCTAAAAAATCATATTTCAAAAAAAGGCAGAGTGAGTAATTGATATAGATGAGATTCCAAATTATCAATGGGAAAAAGCACACCCCAAAAGATAACCATTTTGTTACTATTACCAAGAATCTATAAAGGTGTTTGTCACAAAATGAATTTAGTAATGTTATTAATAGATTGACAAATTGAAGAAATACATAATTAGGTAGCAAATATGAGGAAAATTACAAAATATTGATATGAAAGGCATGAGGCAAATATCATATTTCCATTACTGGAAGGATAAACAATTTGTGATATAGCTACACAAATTGTGATATAGCTACACAATGAAACATTACTCAGCAATAAAAAGAAATACACTACTGTACACACAACATGTCAAATACTTATACAAGGTCCAGAAAATTCTTGTACTTTTATATTTTACAACATAGACATGTCTCTAAGATCTCAAGCCTTATTTTTCTTTTAAGTGTCAACACATATCTCCAGAGTTATATAAATCCCTCTTGTGCTCTCACACTATCTATGCTGTTGAAAGCTAACTTTCAAAACTTGCTTTTAGCTCAAGATGCCATATTTTCAGCAAAATTTATTCAGAAAGTCCCAGTTCTGCATAAATACAGATATATGTTCTCTACAACCAACAAAACTATAGACTGTTATCCTTTATGAACATAAACACAAAAATGTTCAAGAAAATAATAAAAATTAATTCTAGCAATATCTAAAAAGAATAATACATCATAATCAAAAGAGGTTTATCTGAGAAATGCCAGGTTGGTTGAATATATAAAAATCAATCAATGCAATCCACCACATTATCATTGGAAAAAAAAAAAACTACATAAACATATCAGTTGTTACAGAAAAAGCATTTGACAAAATTCAACATCTATTTATCTATATATGATTAAAGCTCTGGGCAAACTAGGAATAGAAGATAACTTCCTCAACCTGATGAAGAGTGTCTCTAAAAAATCCACAACTGGGTCCGAGAAGATGGGACTGGACAGTCAGATTGTGCAAGTATCTGTGTGTGTGAGTGTCTGGATGAATTTGTGTGCATATCTGTGTGTAAGTGGACATATGAGTGACTGAGTGGAGACTCGGGAGCCAGTGGCCAGGGCTTTCCTGTCGAAGTGACTGGTGCTACAGCCACTCTGCTTGGACCCTAGTGCTTCCCAGAGTATAGAACCTAAGCACCATTTTTCAAAATCAACAAAGCTAATCCTCAGAAGAAGCTGCTGGTGTGACTGTCATTCCCATAATCACAGCACCAGGTCAGACACTGGCTGTGAGGACCACAGAGGGAGCACAATGAGGGAGCCAGTGGCAGATTCTTAAAGAAGCAGTGGGGAGAGTCCATCCCAAGCTTGGACTCACTGCCAGTGCCTCCAGGGCCAGGCTATGCTTCAAGACCCTGTCACCAGGACCTAATATCCATAGATTGGTACTTGCTGTGGAGGTAGCTATGCTTTTCGACTCCTTTTGCAGCAAGAACAGCAGTCTGTAGAGAAACTGAGCAGTCACTCTAAAGCCTGGGCAGAGAAGTGCTCCAGGGTGGCCTCTGCAGAACTGTAGAACTGCATCTTAACTTACCAGGGGGTGATCCCTGCATTGCTTTGGACTGCTCTCCATGAACTTAGAGAGCGTAGCTCCCAGTGCACAAACACGGTGGATGCAGAGCCCCAGACAATCCACCTCCACCCACCCTGAGCCAGCTGCTGGGCAATAGACACATACAGCAGTACAGCAGTTCTGACTGAGTAGACTGGTGAGTGCCTAGCTGACTCCTCCCCCTGTCCCTAGTAATGAGCAAAAGAGATCAGGAAGGCAGGGTAGAGGCTGGAAGACCCATCCCCTGACCACAAACTGGATGTCATGGGAACTGTGACCATGCTGAGAGAGGAAGGAAGGGGAAGAGTGTCCGGAAGATGCTGAGTCAAATTACCCTATCCCCACATACCCAACAGGCACACACCAGCTATCATTTGCAGGCATCAGGGGGTGAAGATTCTAACATCTTAAGTTTCAACAGCAAAGAGGGAACCTACAGTAACAGATCTGAAGACACAGAACCCAGCACAAAAGGGAGCCCCCCCCCCCAAAGGGATATGCAAAAGATGAGCGCTGTCTACCAGTAAATTTTTTGGGTGTTGGTTTAGTATGCTTTTGTATTTGTTTTCCTCTTTTTTCATTGCTTTCTTGACTTGTATGTTTGCTTTATTTGTTTGTTGTATGTTTTCTCTTGTCTTTCCTCCTTTTCCTCTCTCTTTGTTCTTTCTCTGTGGGTTTTTTCTCTCTTCTTCTTTCCCTTTTTTCTCTTTCTTCCCTCTCTTTTCTCTCACATATCTGCCTTGGACTCAGGAGCTACACAAGCATACCCATTGTAGGGTCATATTGTGTGAATACTGAGAGCAAGTCACATCTGGCCCATTCACTAGATAGCAAGCACTGCGACCTGTCAGTAGGTTCTGAATCCTTGTGGTCCCTACCTCACTCCTTAGTAAGTGCTCAAAACTATAAAGAGATAGCACAATGCCTCACCCTCAGGCCTATTTCATAATTGAACAAACCTGAAGCCCTGGCTCAGGGAAGGACAGAAAATAGAGCAAATGTCAGAAATGATTGCATCTCCATTTCCCACTGAACAATGGAATTAAAGAGAAAGATAAAAGAACTACTACAAATGAAGAAAACAACAACAATAAAAATTACTAGTAACCTTCAGATCACCAAAAAAGAATCAGTGCCTGAAGAACAGCTAGTGGAGCACAAATAAAGGCTATCTCAGAGAATGACTGTACCAAGAAGATACTTATAGTAATCAGAGAATCATTGAATAGAATGAACAAAACTCAAGGAATTCAAGGGTTAAAACTAAATGAAATTGCAACAGAGTTGGACAGACTAAAGAAAGCATATTTAGAAATTACTTAAATAAAGAACTCCATCCAAGAAATAAATAACAAACTGACAAGCATTGGAAGCAGCATTGACCAAGCAGAAGAAATAATCTCAGAGCTGGAAAACCAAAGCATGGAATTAAACCAATCTATTAAAAATACAGAAAAAAAAAACTTAAGAGGAAAAAAGAAACTCTCCAAGAGATGTGCAGCTTTATCAAGAAGCCAGACTTGCATCTGACTGGATTACTTGAAGTAGAAAGAGGAATGCAAAACACCTTGGAACAAACATCCCATGAGATCATTCAAGAAAACTTTCCTCATCTGGCCAGAGAGACAATTATATGAGCACAAGAGATTCAGAAAACCCCTGCAAGACATCTTATGAGAAGACCAACCTCTATACACAAAGTAATTTGCCTATATGAAGTAGGTATTTAAAAAATCTTGAAGACAGCAAGGGAAAAAGGTCAGACTACCTACCAGGAAAGATCAGTCAGAATTGCTGCAGACTTATCTGTATAAACACTACATGCCAGAAGGGCTTGGATCCTAATCTGTAATGTTCTCAAAAATAAATAATTTCAACCAAGAATTTCCTACCTAAGCTTCACCAGAGATGTAGAATTAAAATCTTTCCCAGGCATCAAATCCCTAAGAGAATATTCTGCTTCCAGACCAGCCTTACAGGAAACACTTAAAAATATGCTATACACAGAATAAAAAAGAAACAAAAGAAAGAACATATATTTCACAAGATCACAAACAAACATAGAAGCAACAGAACACACAACAACCCCAAAAAGTGAAAACACGCAAATATTAACCCCAAATCTAAAATAAAACAAAACAGTTTTATAAAAGCCTTATGATAGTGACAAACTCTCACATTTCAATAAATCAGTGAGAATGTGAATGGATTAAATACACTACTATAAAGACATAGAATGGCAAACTGGATGACAAAAACATAACCCAACAATATGCTGCCTCCAGGAATCATATTTCACAACAAAGGAAACTCACAGCCTCAAAGTTACAGAATGGAAAACAAATTTTCAACTGAACAAATCACAAAGGAAGACAGGAGTCTCAATCCTAGTATCAGACAAAACAACCTTTAAATTATCAAAAACTTAAAAAGGTACAGAAGGACACTACATAATGATAAAAAGTTCAATCCATCAAAAAGAAATATCCATCCTAAACATATATGCACCCAACATAGGAGCACCAACTTTTATAAAACAGCTACTAAGTAAACTAAAAAAAAAGATATTGACTCTAACACTATCATAGCTACAGAATTAAATACCCACTAACAACCTTAGATAGATCATCAAGGCAAAAAAAAAAAAATTCAACAAAGTGATCTGGAACCTCAATTTGACGCTAGATCAAATGATCTTAATAGATACCTAGAGAACACCCCACTCTGGAATACACATTCTATTCATTGCCTCATGGAATGTATTCCAAGATTGACCACATGCTTGGCAATAAATCAAGCATAAATAAATTTCATAAGATCAAAATACTGCCATGTACCTTCTCAGAGCACAGTGGACACTAAACAGTATAAAACTGAACAGCTCCTGAGTCAAAACCGAAATCAAAATAGAAATTAAAAGATAGCTGGGAACAAACAAAAATGAAGAAACATCTTACCCAAACCTCTGGGATACCATGAAATCAGTCCTAAGGGGGAATTTATGTCTCTGCAAGTACACATCAAGAAAATAGAAAGTTAACAGCCTAACAAATCACCTAAGGAAAGTGGAAAGGCAAGACCACCAAAACCCTAACTTTAGCAGAAGAATCCAGATCACCAAAGTAAAAGCCCAATTACGTGACATAAAAGACAAAAAAAAAAATTATAGAAAAAAAATCAACAAAACAAAAAGCTGGTTCTTTGAAAGGATAAACAAGATTGATGAACCCCTAGCCAGAATGACCAAAAAAAGAGATAAAAATCCCAAATAAACACAAAATTCAAAAATTCAAGTCTCAGTTGACACCCCCCCAAAAATACAAAACATTATCAGAGATTTCTGTGCACACCTATGTAGAAACAAACTTGAAAACCTAAATGAAATGGAGAACTTAATGACATTACACAACCACCCAAGTTCAAAACAAGAAGAAATTGAGACATTAAATGGACTAAGTAACAACCCAGGAAATTGACTCTGTCATAAGAAAACTACCTACAAAAAAAAAAAAAAGAAAAGAAAAAGCCCTGAACCAGGTGGTTTTCCAGAAGAATTCTACAAAACATAGAAGGAGGAGTTGATACCAATCCTATTGAAAATATTCCAGGCAATGGAAAAAGACAGAACTCTCTCCAAATCATGTTATGAAGCTAACATTTCATTCACTGACACCCAAACTTGTTAAAGATTCAACAAAGAAAGAGAACTTCAGACCAATATCCCTTAAAAACATAGAAGCAAAATTTCTCAACAAGATTCTAGAAAATCAGATTCAACAACACATCTCAAAAAGTATCCACCATGACCAAGTACGCTTCACCTCCGAGATACAGAACTGGTTCAACTCTCACAAGACCATAAATGTAATTAAAAGCATCAACAGATGTAAAAACAAGAACCACATGATTATATCATTAGACTCAGATAAAGCTTTTGATAAAATCCAACATTCCTTCTTGACAAAAACCTTGGAGCACCTAGACTTAGAAGGAACATATCTCAAAATAGTAAGCGTCACCTATAGTAAACCCACAGCCAACATATTGCTAAACAAATGAGAATTAGAAACATTTCTTTCCTCTGAAAACTGGAACAAGACAAGACTGCCCACTCTCATCCCTCCTATTCAACATAGTGTTGGAAGTCCTAGCTATAGCAATCAGACAAGAGAAGGAATCAGGGGACTCCAATAGGAAAAAAAAAAATAAGCTAAGTTATCCCTTTTTGCAGATGATATAATCCTACACCTTGAAAACACAAGATAATCTGCCAAAAACCTCCTTGAACTGATAAAGGACTTTGGCAAAGTCTCACTATACAAAATCAATATGCAAAAGACAATCACATTTTTATACATCAACAAAAAACAGGCAGAGAACCAAATAAAAAGCACAATCCCATTCACAATGCCACAAAAAAATGAAATGCCTTGGCATCTTCCTAACCAGAGAAGTAAAGACCTTCACAATGAAAACTACAAAAGAGTGCTCAAAGAAATCAAAAAGACACAAATGGAAAAATACTCTGTGCTCATGGATTGGAAGAATCAATATTGCTAAGATATCTATCCAATCAAAGACAATCTACAGATTCAATGCAATACGCCATTAGACTACCAGCATCATTCTTTTCAGACCTGGAAACAAAAGAGAAGTTCATATGGAAACATAAAAGACCATGAATCACCAAAACAATCCTTAGCAAAAGAAACAAAATGGGAAGCGTCACACTTTCAGACTTTAAACTTTATTATAAGACTTCAATTATCTAAACAGTCTGGTACTACAAGAATAGGCATATAGACTAATGCAACAGGATAGAGATTCCAGAAGCAAAATCTCAAATTCTCAACTAATTTTTCTTTGACAAAGCCTTCATCTATAACCACTGGGGAAAGGAGAAAAAATTTCAGTAAATGGTGTTGAGAAAACTGGCTGACCACATGCAGAAGAATGAAACAAGACCCCTACCTATCACCATACTCAAATATCAACTCCAAATGGATCAAAGATCTAAATGTAAAATCTCAAATGATAAGAATCTTAGAATATGCCAGAGCCATCCTTACAGAAATTGGAATAAGCAGCTAATTCCTGATCAAAATTCCAAAAGCCCATGCCATAAGAGATAAGTTAGGCAAGTGGGACCTCATCAAACTGAAAAGCTTCTTCAAAGCAAAAGAAACCATCAAGAGAGTGGGGAGACCGCTACAGCCGAAGAGAGAGGAATAAGTTGCCAACACTCAGAGGGTTGAATTTGAGTCTTTTATTAGCCAGTGGTCGAGAACGGGCTAGTGCCACAAAGA
>CAUYQG010190056.1:0-12344 GCA_963574415.1 Tarsius wallacei | reverse complement strand
GCCTTTCTACTTGTTTAAGTCTCTTTTGTGTCAAATAGATATTTGGGTCAGATAATTTTATAATTTGCTTTAAGGTTTTAGATGTCTTGATCTTTCTGCTTTCTTTTAAAAATGACTTAATCTTCACCTTAATAGAAAGTTCTATAGGCAGAATGTATATGAAAGAGGCAAAAGACTTTGAACAGTATTTTATGAAGATGAGGGGATAATAAAAATCACAGACATTAACCCAAAAGCAATACTCAGGTTAAAAAAATATTAACTAAATCATCTCTTATGTAATCTTAAGGAATTCTAATATTTACAGTGGTATAAATATTTTTTGGACATAAAATATAGTCAAAGATTTGGGGAATAATATATACTTATACACACACACACATACACATATATTTGCTTTTTTCTGAGTGAGAACGTGAGCACTGTTTTACTGAGCATAATAGTCTCTTGATTTTTTTCCAGCCCCAACTGTGTTTCTACTCATTAGTCTGTGCTCATATAGTGAAGAAGTTATTAGATAGAATGAATGGCTTTACAATAATGGTTCAGAATATATATTCCGCTCTAGTAAGCCTAGATACAAACATTTTCATTCCACACCAGATGGTATAGACTCAGCCCCATGACAGTAATTATAGATGCATTTTGTATCATTATGGGTAAGCAAACAAGTATTAAACAGCTTCAACAATACATTTGTGACAAAAAGGAAACATTTCTGTGCTAATGTGTCAGCTATTACACACAGAGCTCATTGCCATTAACAATAAAATTCTGGATTGATAGGACTTGGTAATGTGACAATGCACATGGGAATTATACTACCCATTAATCATGTGTAATGCTAGAATACAGCAATTGCACGTTAAGAGTTAGTTCTGAATAACATGTTTCTGCAGACCTTTTGCTTGCACTGTATTCATGTGACTAACAGAGAAGACAGCTGTATTTTCCACCATTCCCGTTAACCACATGCTTCATCTGAAAAATAACTATTAAACTACCTAAAAAGATATCCAGATAAAATTTAGTAGCATGCTTTTAAAAAATCTCAGAGTTTCAAGAATGTATGAGAAATCATAAGAAAATTATTCACAAGTTTAGATTTCAGATAACCAATGGCCACATTTCTTTTCCTTAGCACATTGAAAAAGCCATTAGTTGAATAATAATGCATCCAGATATTTTGACAGATTTGTTGAAGTTTAGAAAAATAAACATATAATTTTTCTTTTTACACAACTTTTGTTCTAGTTATATATATTATAAAATGCGTATATATTATGTGTTAATATGCTATTTATAAAAGTACAATTTAATTTTCATAATAAAATATATCTTATCTTAAAATTTTTGTCTGTTGTTTACCTACTATATGATACTTTAAACTGTGATCATTATGAAAACAGAAAGTATTCTGAATTAATGAAGGAAGTAAAGTTTGCAAACATTAGTAAGCAAACACAAGCACACAGGAAAGAAAAGAAAATTGAATGAGACAAAATATTGTGACTTAAAATGCCCATTACAAATTTCATAGATAGATGTTTTCACAGCTAAAACTTTGCTGACTTTCCTTCAATTAGTGTAGTTTTTGTATAATCAAAGACAGAAAGAGTTCTACTACCTTTTATTGCATCTTTGCAGGTTTCAGATTTGAACTTGCTAGAAACGAGAACACCTCTTTAGAGAAAAACACACACATACACAAACACATATACACACACACATACCCATGCAGTTTGTCAGTTTTCTCCCAAAATTATTTTGGGTCTAAAAGCAAGTACACTATGAGATAGAACTTGTCAATCTAAAGCAAATATATGAACAGAGTTCAAAATACTACGTGTGTGTGTGTGTGTGTGTGTGCAAGAACACATGTTTTATAGTTGCACATTTAAGTACTTGGGAAGATGGGGTGGTGGGATTCTGACCAGTCCTTTTTTGAGTGCTACAATTTTCTGAGTGAAATAGGAAATTACATAATCAGTTAAGTGAGATGAGGTGGAGAGTAAAGTTAGAGGTTGAGAACAATGTAGAAAGTATGAAATAGGCACCTAAGAGAGATGTGGAATGGATAATGACAAAACAAAGATTTGGGGGGCAGCTTTCAGGACACACTTAAGATGTCAGATTACATTAAGGATCAACTTTTACTTTTGTAGTTATAAATAATATCCAACAATGAGCATGGTTATAAATTACTCTTCAGTCAAGTTCTGCTGTAGAGATTTGGATGTTTACTAAGCAGAAACTTGTACTTAATCTGGGTCAATCTCATATGAGCACTTCAAAGTGAACAGAGAAATGGAGTTGAGGGTGTACGTAAGCCAGTGATAAAAATGACTGACTGGAATTTCAGCTTTAAATATACATATAATGAGTGCATGAAAAATTGTATAAAGGTGATAGGATTAATGGACCTTAAATAGTTATGAAGCAGAAAGATTCTGGTGTAGGGAAGCAGAAAGAATAGGCTCAAAATGCAGAGAAAAATGACCAGCAAACAGAATGTATGAATTTGTAATTATGAACAATGTGCTGCCATTGATGAACACAAGAGTTTTGGTTATGACAACACGGAGGACAACATTATAGGGAAAGATGAATTCTAAGAGCTGAGTCCAGACTACTGGAAGGACCTTCTACGTATACATATGAAAATAGCCAAAACCTAAGGTCAAGTTTGATTTGGAGGTACCGGAATAAATTAAAATTGTCAAGAAAGAATGAGAGGATATTGGCTGCTATAATAAGAGGACACAGGATTCAAGCCGGGTGTTTTTAGGCAAGTTGGAGACAAAATGTTTTGGAGGCAACTCTCAGAAGGAAAGCACTTCCCAAACTAGTGTTACTAGAACTATAACAGAAAACTATACTATCGACAATAGACCTCATTCAATTAAACTCATAAAAACTTGTCAGTATTTACTGTGGGTTGAATTCTGTCACCCTAAATAATATGTGAAAACCTAACCCCAAGTAGATGTGAAGATGAACTTATTTTTAAAAAATGGTCTTTGTAGCCGGGCTCGGTGGCTCAGCCTGTAATCCCGTGCCTTGGGAGGCTGAGGTGAGTGGATTGCCTGAGCCCGCGGGTTCGAGACCCGCCTGGGCAAGCGAGACCTCATCTCTACAATAAATAAAAAAAAAAAAAAATTAGCCGGGCGTGGTAGCGCGCGCCTGTAATTCCAGCTACTTGGAAGGCTGAGGCGAAGGATCGCCGGAGCCCAGCAGGTCGAGGCTGCGGTGGCCGGGTGCGGCCACTGCACTCCAGTCTGGGCGACCGAGTGAGACGCCAACTCAAAAAAAAAAAAAAAGGTCTTTTTAGATGTAATCACTTTAAGACAAGGTTATTAGCATGGCCCCTAATCAAATATCAGTGTCCTTACAACAGAGGAGAAACACACCTACAGACACACAGAGAGAAGGCTATGTGATGACAAAAGCAAAGAATGGGGTAATGTCTCTACAACCCAAGGCATGCCACGTTTACCACCAACCCTAATCAGAAGTTAGAAGAGCCAAGAAAAGAGTCTTCCTTACAGGCTCCAGAAGAGAATGATCCTGCTGACACCTTGTATTGACCTTTTCACACTCAGTCTTCTCAGAAAATAAATTTTTCTTGCTTAATCCACTCAAATCGTGGCAATCGATTACCAAAGTGCAAGAAAACTAATAGAATGCCTAAGAGATTTGCAGGGAAATTGGGGTTCTCAAGGGGATAAAAATCACATTTTTGTCAGTATAAGAAGGAAAATCTACGAGATCAAGTTATGATTTGCATGATTATTGAGCTAAATTCCAAAGGGCAGATTAGAAGTGTTTAGAAATAGTTTATATTTTCTGGCATTATACATATTGACTATAATGTTTAAAAATAAGTTCTCATATTCACAAATATACATATTGTCTTGAGTGAACATATAAAAGATAAATTTTATAAAGTAAATATATGATATGAATTTGTTACTGAGAATAGTCAGCCTGCCATTTCCAAAGCCAGAAGGATATAATAATTTTTCTTTAAATTGATTTATAGCCTCAATACATTCATTTCTTTATTAATAATTAACCTATTTCATGAAAATAGTCTTCACATGTCAAACAAATAAAAACATATATGAGAGAAATGGAGTGGGCTAATATCCCATTTAATTTTGTCATGAATAATTTATGAATTTTTAAAGTAAATGTATTGATGACGTGAACAACATTTAGCTTCATCATAATTCCTAAGGAGGGATAATAATAAAAAATCATCTATCTTCCTTTGTTAATTACATACTAAATATATTTAAGAGAGTTAATGCTGTTGTTAGTTCAAATAAAGTTGGACATAAGCTAAACATTTTTTTCTAGCAATGGTTAAAAAATCAATGCAAGTTTTAAGATAATAAGACCCATGTCTCTAAGTCTTAAACACTTCTTTGGCACATGCTGAAAAAATATTTTCACTATTATAATAAAGCAAATATTCTGGTATTATATTTCTTAAATGTCACTAAGTAGTCTCATCCACTATATATAAACTTCGTTATGCTCAACATTTTAAGTGCCATCCTTGACATTTAATTAAAATTTAATGGATATTAAGTTTTTGTGGGGTTTTTTGAGTTGGTGTCTTATTCTGTCACCCAGACTGGAGCGCAGTGGCATACTCACAGCCATCGCAGCCTCAACCTGCTGGGCTCAGGCGATCCTTCTGCCTCAGTCTTCCAAGTAGTTGGAACTACAGGTGCATGCCACCATGCCCAGCTTATTGTTTGATTTATTGTAGAAATGAGGTCTCACTAAGGTGCCCAGTCTGATCTCGAACCCCTGAGTTCAATCCTCTCGCCTCGGCCTCCCAAAGTGCTGAGATTACAGGTTTGTGGCCACCATGCCCAGCCTGATATTAAGTTTTAAAAACATCCTCCTATAGACTTCTATTGTATTAATTTATCTGATTTCTCCTTTTTTACTCCATTTAAATGTTAGATATAGAAATAGATTGAAAGACAGATAGATATTCAAGAAGTATAGGTGAAAGTTTTTAAAGAAATGATACAGATGAAATATGCTGATTTGGAGCTGTTAATCCCGTCTCCCTCTCCTTCTGTAGCAGTTTCTGTTGGTACCTTGTCCTTGGCTCCATAATACTCCATTTTGCTCTTATAGACTTAGGCGTCCCTACTTCAAACACCTGTGACTCTCCTTGAAGATTTATCTGCAGAAGATTTATCTGCTCAGCCTAAGCATAGGCTAGGTCAGAAGTCCTGTGGAGTTAATGTTCCCAGAATGTTCTCAACCCAATGACAAAAAAGTAAATTACCCTATCTCCTTGCTTTTTGAGAAATAAAATCTTCAGTGTGTTCCACATGGTCTTTCAGAGGTCTCAGTGTTACTGACCACCAATTCCCTACAGTGTACAGTGGTCTTCTCATAATACACTTACCGATTTCCTTCCCTTCCTTGCCTCTCATTCTATCATTCCTTTATCATTCCATTAAACTATTTTGAATTTATGCCTATTTAAGACCATTTTGTGGGACTTCCAAACTATGAAAACTAACAAAGTGCATCAATACAAATATCCTCCTTTCTCAACACCAAGTCCTGCTCTTCACCCCTACCACACTGCTTCCATCTTAATAAACAAATAATAATCCTGACCCAAATTTACACGAGTTCATGCCCAATTGCTTCATTCCCTTTTACAACAAAACTTCTTGGAACTATTGTTTGTGTTTGGTTATTTTTTTCTCCTTTTTCTCTCTTAATTCCACTTCATTAAAATTTTTCACTCTACCTAAGGATGCATGCATGATCTCTAAACCACTGTTTTTAGCTTGCTTAAGTTTAACTGTAATTGATACTACACATTCCGATATTTATTTCTGTAGTAGGCAAAATGATGGCAACCCAAAGATATCAGTACATAATCCCAGGAACTTGTTAATATTAATTTATAAGGAAAAAAATGTTATATGCAAATGTGATTAGAACAAGGATCTTGATGTGGAAAGATTAACCTTAATGGTCAAAATAGGCCCCGAGTTCAATTACAAATGTCCTAATAAGAGGAAATCAGAGAGAGATTTGACACATACAAAAGAGGAGAAATTGCAGTGAGGTGGAAGCAGAGATTAAAGTGATGCGAACACAAGCAAAGGGATCCTAACAGAAGCTGGAAGAGGTAAGGAAGGAAAGATACGTCCCAAAACCACAGGAGGTATCATGATCCAGTAAAACTGGGTTAAACTTATGATCTCCACCTCTGTGTGAGAATATATTTCTGTTGTTTAAATCACCAATTGTGGTAACTTGTTATGACAGCCACTGGAACCTAGCACAATGCCTATCTCAAAAGTCACTCCTCAATAACTTTGTTAATGCTTCATCTATTAATGTTGGACTATTCTAGGTTTCATTCTTGATACTCATCTATTCCTCACCTAGAATTTTTCTTTTTGTGATTTCATTAAATATTTATTTAACAATGATATAAATGACAATAATTTCCAATTTTTTTCCAGATTGCTATTTTGAGTTTCAAATCCATCATATCAATTCATATATTTAATAAATATCCATCAATGTTAAATGAAACTCCTGGTCTTTTTTCCATAATACTTTCCTTCCACACCATCCTCCTTTACTGAATTTCTCTCCTCTCACTTTACAACAATTCTATTCTTGTGCTTATTTAAATACAAAGCCTTGAAGTCATCCTAGTTTTCTTTTCTTTTCTTTTCTTTTTTTCACAAACATGATCAATATGTCAGCAAATTCTGTGGGCACCACTGTGAAAAATATACTTAAACTCTAATCACTGTTTCTTACTCTGATTATCTTGGTTCAATCCAAGAGCAAGACTTTTTTGGATTATCACAGTAACATCCTTCTTCCGCCCTTGATCCTTTATGCTCTATACTTGAAACAGTATCTAGAGTGCTACTTAAAAATGGGAGTCAGTTAGATGTCACTATTCTGTCTTAAATCTTGCATTAGATTTCCCATTCCATTCAAATAAATAGTCAAAGTCACTTTTAGGCACGACGGATTCTCCTTAATTGGGGTCCCATTACCTCTCACAATTCATTTTCTACTACTTTCCTTCTGACTATTCTACTCCATCTTTCTTGGCTACGTTTATGTTCCTTGATCAATCCAAGGATTGTCTTTTCTTCTTGTTTTTACTGTTTCGTTTGTCAGTGATGCTTCTGTAGATATTAACCTAACAATTTCTTCAAATATTTGCTTAAATGCCACCTTATTAATGAAAACTACCCTTCTCATTCAATTCAAAATGAAATGACAACCTGTTTCTTATCTTATCCACTCATCTCAGCATTTGTAATATAAACCATCCTCCTCAAGTTTTTCAAAAAATTAAAATTATGTTTAACATACCATATTATTTACTCATGATATGTATTTATTATTTTCTTCCCACACCACAGAATGTATGGAAATCAATGACACATAGTTGGCATTTTCTGTTCAACTTCCTGATATATTTATATCCCTAGTTGTGTCTTTCACAGAATAGGTACATGGCCAATATATTTGACTGAATAAGAATATTGATTGAGGCAGTTAACAAATAGTCGCTAATAACATTTCCTTTTTCATATATACTATGAAGTATAAATGAAAATTTCTGAAGAAACGTTATTTATACTTCCATTGTTCTTTTATTGCTAAACTATAACACTTGAAGACTTTGGAACGTATTTGATGAACATATTTAAAGTCATCAGAAAAGTATATATGAATACACACAGTTATTGGATTAAGTTATTAAAAAATCATAAAACCAAAAGCTTAATTATCTAGATTTATGATCTGAAACAAATCTCTTGGATTCTGGCTCTCATTCATTTAATTAAGATGTTCATTCTTCCTATCTCTCCTCATCTCCTTTATACTGTTAAATCAGTTGAATGGAAAGGTATAATTTCAATATCAGCTATTATTTCAAACCATATTGCCATATCTGGTGTATCAAGCACTGGTCCTTGGACTTAGCCACTCCATTATTAATAACTACTGAATTGCATCCTGATTGCTAATTGTTACAACAAATGATGCTCATTACTACTCAAATTGTTTACTTTCGATGTCAAGAGATGAAACTCTTCACTTGCCCAGAAGAAAAGAGAAACAAATGAGGCCAACTGAGTATAAGCATGAAAAAACAAGATGTGAGGACTGTTCTGTAATAAAACATTCATACCTTTTGCAATGGGTACTGGTGCTTTCCATATAAAAGTTATCTGAGGAAAAGCTTCTGTGTTTTGAATAAAAGGGGAATAGGCATATTTTTAGAATGTGGAACAATAATTTTGTGTGTTAATTTGTTTAAAAATATTTTTTAAGTTACAACCATCCATGCCAACCTAACATCTGTCTACATATCTGAGTTTAAAATCTCAGTTCACATGTATGAATGAGTAGTTGCTTAATTTTCATTCTATAATGCCACATCCAAACAAAACAAAAGCAATACCAACAGCATAGACAACAAAATAAGTGATAGAAAAAAATGGACTTTGTGAAAATTAAGACTATTTAAACATCAAAAGACACTATCAACAAGGTAAAGAGACAATTCACAGAATGACAGAAGATTCATATCTGATAAGGGATTGATAGCCAGAATAGATAGAAAATTACTAAAACTCAAAAACAACAACAAAAAAATAAAAACTAATCAGTTTAATACTGGACAAAAGGCTTGAACAGACATTTCTCCAAAGATAATATAAAAATGGCAATAAGCACATAAAAGGATGCTCTACATTACTAACCATTAGATAAATGTAAATCAAAACTATAATGAGATACTACTTCAAACCCATTAGAATGGTTACTATTTAAAAAAAAAATAACAGGTATTGGTGAGACTGGAAAAATTAGATATTGTGTGCATTGTAAGTAGGAATGTAAAATGTAACCACCACTATGAAAAATGATGTGGTGGTTCCTCAAAGAATCAGAAAATAGTATTACTATATGATCCATCAATTTCACCTCTGAATATATTCTAAAAAATAAAAATAAATAAAATATAATAACAGAGTCCAGTCATTCCTATGACTTGAAAATAGGAAGCACTAACTCTTCTGACTTACCATGGAGAGTTTAGCAGATTTTACAAATTACATATAGGCTGGGCTTGGTGGCTCAGCTTGTAATCCCAGCACTTTGGGAGGCTGAGGTGAGTAGATTGCCTGAGCCTGCTGATTTGAGACCAACCTGGGCAACTTGGCTAGATCTCATCTGTACAATAAACCCCAAATTAGTGGGGCATGGTAGTGCACACCTGTAGTTCTGGCTACTTGGAAGGCTGAGGTGGAAGGATTGCTGGAGCCTCGCAGGCCGACACTGGGGTGGCCACGAGCGTGCCACTGCACTCCAGTCTGGGTAACGAAGTGAGACTTCAATTAAAAAATAAGTACTTAGAAAACAAATAGATTACGTGATCATCACAGAACAGATCAGCTCAATTAACATATTACTACCGCCCTTAAAAGTGAGCACAAGACACAGGTTTGGCATGGTAGCTCATGCTTGTAATACCAGCACTTTGGGAGGCTGAGGCGAGAGGATTGCTTGAGCCCAGGAGTTCAAAACCAGTCAGGGCAACATAACAGGTCCTCATTTCTACAAAAAATCAAAAAATTAACAGAGTGTGATGGTGCACACCTGTCGTCCCAGTTACTCGGAAAGCTGGGGTAGAAGGATCATCTGAGCCAAAGAGGTTGAGAGTGTGTTGAGCCGTGACAATACTACTACACTGCAGCCTGGGTGACATGATAAAACCCAAAGTCAAAAAAAAAAAAAGAAAGAAAGAAAGAAAAAAAGAGAATATTATCCATTATATTCTCTATTCACAATTTTACTTATTGAATAACTAATTGAAATGTTAGTTATACACAGTTAACACCACTCATGAGTAGTTATGATTTCCAGCAGAATTTGTTTGGCCAAAATTTGAGGAACATATAAGATTTTGGGGGCAAAAATGTCTCCCTAATTTATGTCCAGATGTAAATCTTTTCTTCCTGATCCACTTCAGCTGATCATTTACCAAATGAAAGGCTACCATGCATCATTATGACCCATCTTCCTCTTCACTAACGAGTCATTAGACCAAAATATTTATTATGCAAATACTATCTGGAGAATGTTCTATTCAATATGATGCCAAATAAGGCTGGTACACTCTGCCAAATAAATGTAAGTGCCATCTGCTTTGTAAAACCTGTCTTTTCATGTGTACAGGAAAAAAAAAAGAAATATTATAGCTAAACAAACTCTCTTGGAAAGTAGCAGCACTGTTACCTGGGGGCCAATTATCTTGACCATTTGTTCGCATCACACAATTCATTACACATCAAGTATATGCCATGTGTTGTGTTGAGTACTAGCAATGTACAAATGAAAATGCATCCCTCATGTCCTGTTCTCAAGAAAAGTTAATGCTGGATTTTGAACAAATATGATAATCTGTTTAATACAGTGAAAAAAATTATTTAACATAATGAGCCCACAGGGAAAGGAACTCCCAAGTCAGTGAGAAAGTTGGGGGAAAAAGTCCTAAACAAGATAGCATTGGATTAAGATTTACAAATGATAAAGGGCAGATTTGCAAGCAAATGAAACAACATGTACTAGGTTGTGTGACAGAAAAAAAGCCTGGTAATTCTAGAAAGGAAATAATCATATTATATTTTGAAAACAAATTTAAGAGAAGAAGACATAATTGCAGGAGATTAAAGGCAAGATCCCAGAAGTATTTCCATTAAAAATCTTAGCTACTAGAAATTCTTGATGCATAGAAGAGGAAGAATTTGGCATTTCCCTCACAACTTTTCTTTAATTACAAGATTCTAGATATTAGTGTTGTCTAAGATAGGCTGAGATACTAAGTAAAGAAAAAATATTTAGTTTTAGACGTAACAGTTAAGTGCTATGGTCTATTCAGTTGGAGATGTCTAGTAAATGATTACATTAATGGTTCTCTAGCTATGTTAGTGAACTGTGATCTTACAACTAAATTTAGAGTCTCAGCTTATGCCTGGTAATTGAACAAGTCATCATAGATAAAAATGATTGGTACAGTATTTAGGATAAGATTTCTCCACCTGTATTTTTTAAAGCTATATTGAGACATAATTAGTAAATAATATACTGCTCTTGTGTAAAATAGTTTTACATATGCATTTTATCACATGTACATAAGTAAAATTATCACCACAATAAAGAAAATTAGTATATCCACAATGTCCCAAATTCCTTTGTTCCCTTTGTAACACTTCCCATCAGCCCTTTTGTACATCTCCTCTCCATCTCTAGACAACAATCTTTTTTTTTTGTCGTTGTATATTAGTGCAAATGTTCCTGAATTGTATATACATTGAGACAAATATAATGTCCTCATTTTTTCTCTAGCATCTTACAGTCAGCCTAACTATTTGAGGTTCATTTTTGTTGTAGCGTGTATCCATAATTCATTTGATACTGGTGAGTAGTATTCCATCTTATGATATATTAGTCAGGGGTTCCCCAAAAACACAGAAATAAGTAGAATATATAAAAAAGAATTTATTAAGGGGAATATGTTCACAGAATCACATAGGCAAAGTCCCATCATATGCCATCTTTGGCTAGAGCATTGGAGAAGCTGGTAGTGGGGCTTAGTTCAGAAGCTTCAGAACCAGAGAAGTTGATAACACAGACCCAGACTGAGGCCAAAATCCTAGGAACTCCTGAACATACCTGGTGAAAACTCCAGAGTCCAACAACCAAAGTTTCTGGAAGCTGATGTCCAAAGATAGGAGGTTAGAAAGCACCTGTTCCAGAAGGGGGGTGGGGAGAGAGAGAGAGAGAGAGAGAGAGAGAGAGAGAGAGAGAGAGAGAGAGAGAGAGAGAGAGAGAGACCCTCTTCTTCCATTGTTTGTCTCAGATGAACCCCCATTCATATTAAGTATAGGTCTTCCTTTCTCATTCTAATGACTCACAAGTCAATCTCCCCTGGAAACATCCTCACAGACAAACCCAGAAATACTTAAGCATTCCTGAGTCCTGTCAACACCTAAAACAAATGATCACATATATATGTATTGTATTTTTAAATACATACATATATTGATGGGTGTCTTTGTTTATTTTGTGCTATTATAACAGAATACCACAGACTGGGTAATTTATCAAGAACAGAGATTTAGCCGGGCTCGGTGGCTCAGCCTGTAACCCCGCGCCTTGGGAGGCTGAGGTGAGTGGATTGCCTGAGCCCACGGGTTCGAGACCCGCCTGGGCAGGCAAAACCTCATCTCTACAATAAATCAAAAAAA
>CAUYQG010190054.1:0-14436 GCA_963574415.1 Tarsius wallacei | reverse complement strand
TGTGATGAGATGTGTGGGGGTACCCCCCTCCCACCCCCACCAAACAGTTCTCCAGTGGACATCAACTGGGTAACCCATAATTCAATTCTGATGCAACCTACCTGTAGATAATGTCAGATCCCACATACTGGGGGATCAGTCCCTCCCCCAAGGCTGCCTGCTACTTCAGGCACCAATCACAAGCAGCAGGTTGTCACCTATATTTCTGACCAACCAACTGCAAACCAGGATTCCCACAACCCCTTCCTTGGGTTCGGCTAATTCACTAAGACAGCTTGCAGAACTCATGGAAACATGTATTTAACATTACCAGTTTGTTTTAAAGGACATAATTAGGGACACAGTTGAACAAGCAGATGAAGAGCTGGATAGCTCACAGTATGGGCGGTATGCCCTCTCTGGGTGCACCACTCTCCCAGCACCTCCATGTCTTTAGCAACCTGAAGCTCAAGTCTTGGTGTTCTAAAGTCTTCACAGAGCTTGGTCTCCAGCCCTTCCTACTCTCCCCCCAGAAGTCAGGGAGGAGGACTGAAAGTTTCTACACTCTAATCACTTGGTCTTTCTGGGGACCAGCCCCATCCTGAGGCTATTTAGGGGGCCCCATCCTTAATCACCTCATTAGCATAAACTCAGGTATGATCAAAAGAGGCCATTATGAATGACAAAAGACTTTCCTATCACTCAAGTAATTCCAAGGACTTTAGGTGTTCTCTAACAGAAACAGAGGACAAAGACCAATATGTTACATATTATACCACATTGTTCCAATGCTGACATTTTAGATAACTATAGCATGATATCAAAACCAGGAAATTAACATTGGTACAATATTGTTAATTAAGCCTAATTCAAATTTTATCCATTTTAAAATGAGCTGAATGTTTATGTCTCCCTCTTATTCCTTATGTTGAAACCTTAGGAAATAAAGTCTCTAGGAGGTAATTAGGAATAGAAGATGTCAAGAGGGCGGAGTTCCCATGATGGGATTAGGTTCCTTATAAGAAGAGAAAGAAAGCAGAGGGCGAGCCTTCTCTCTCTCCACCATGAGAGGACGCAGTAAGGGACAAACCAGGAAGAGGACTTTTACTAGCCATCAGTCTGCAAGCACCTGGATTTTTTGTGTTCTAATTTAAAAATTTTTTTACATCAATTCATTCACGTTTTGGTTTTTTTTTAATTAATTAATTTATTTATTTATTTTAGAGACAGTCTTACTATGTTACCCAAGCTGCACTCAAAACTCCTGGCCTCAAGGGATTCTCTTTTCTCAGTCTCCCAAGTAGCTGGGACTAGATATGTGTACCACCACACCTAGCTTAGGTTGTTTTTTTGTTTTGTTTTGTTTTGTTTTTGCATTGGAGTCTCATTCTTGTCACGAAGGCTGGAGTGCAGTGGCACATGCATGGCTACCGCAGCCTCGACCTGCTGGGCTCAGGCATTCCTTTACCTCAGTCTTCCAAGTAGCTAGAACTACAGTTGCATGCCACCACACCTGGCTGGTTTTTGTGATTTATTGTAGCGACAAGGTCCCACCAAGTTGCCCAGGCTGGTGTCGAGCCCCTGGGCTCAGGCAGTCCTCTCGTCTCGGCCCTCCAAAGTGCTGGAATTACAGGCTTGAGCCACTGCACCCGGCCGGCTTAGGTTTTTTAAAAAATACAATGTCTTGCACATTCCTTCTTTTTTTCATAGATTTTTCTTCTTGCTGTTGCAAAAACAAAACAAAATTTGTATTTTAAAAACGCTATCTTCTGATTCGTTTTTGTTGAGTCCAAAACTCCATTTTGTACTTAATAAATTTACTTAGCTTTTTAGATGCTAGTCTTTTAATTAGGGGATGTCATAATCAGATTTGTCTTTCTGATAGAGAATAAGTTGAAGGATACCCGGAGTGAATGTGGGAAGGTCAGTTAAAAGACTCCTGCATTAGTCTAGGTAAATGAAAGGCGATGGTGGGTTGGACCAGAACAGGGTGGTAACCATGGAAATGGGAAGAACTTGACAGACCAGAGCTTCATCTTGGAACTAGAACTGGGTATGAAGAGATTTAATCTGGCAGAAAGAGAGGGGGAAGGAAGAGTAAAGGTTTATGTCTTGAACATTTGGATGGATGGATGGGTGGGTAGGTGGGTGGATGGATGGATGGGTAGATGGGTAGATGGATAAAAGGGCAGATGATAAACTGATATGGGGAAGACTAGAAGAGGAACTGATTTGGGGGGAAAGACTAAATTTAGTTTTGCAACATGTTAAATTTGAGGTACCTAAGAGCCATAGAAGAGGATTTGTCAGATAGGCAGCAGGATAAAGATTTTGGAGCCCAGAAGATATAGAGGGCCTGATGGTATGTTTAAAACTTTATGGTGTCACATTGGCACCACTTAACACCATAGAAATGAATAAGGCCACCTAGGAAGAAAGATAAAAGAGCACAATGTCCCAAACCATGTCATATTGGAGAAGACAAACGGCCAGAGGTAGAAGGAAGACCACAGCGTCTGGAAAGCCCAGAGAAACTGTACTGCAGGTCAAAGTAGTAACTAGTTAAATGCCACCAAGAGGACAAGAAGATAACTGGAAACAAATGAACAAAAATGTCTAGTGTATTTGGCAATTTGAAAGCATCTGATCACTCTTTACTGAGAAATCAAGCCCCAAGTGCAGTGTCTCCCCTTCCCACAGAAGTTTCCACATGTTCCTTTCTATGCACCCCTTCCACTTCTTTAAGTTCTGAAAGTGATTCATTTTAGCACATAAAATTAAGTGCTACATTTTAATTTCCATTCTTTTTTTTTTTTTGCTTATTTGTGTTTTCATATTCTCTAAAACAATAAGTAGTATGTAGTAATAAACAAAAAATCCACTGTGTTCAGTGATAACATCTGCTTTTCCTGAGCACAGTGCGGGGGATGCAGGGAGGTGGGGGGGACACATCACTCTCAGTGCCTGTTTCGCTCTCCTTGCTGCTGTTAAGAAAGCAGTGGCAAGATTAACACTAATAATTTGTGCTACCTGTTCTGCATACCTTTGGTCTTGTTCTGGGCTACAGAGCTGAGGCTTTGTCTGAAGCCAGGGTTCTATTGTCTGACTCCAGGAGCAGAAAGAACTGAAAGCTCTTTTACCACATCTACCTGCAGGCTGTCTGCAGGCTTGCGTTGCTAAGTGCACTGTTTAATTTAGATGCGCCTTTTATCCTGGCTCTCTCAATAGGCAAGCATATCCTGGCTCTCTTGACCAAAGTTGTGGACACTATTTTCAACAAGGACTGAGGAAAGAAGGGGTGGAATTAATTAAATCTAGGGGAAGAGATTTTGAAGGGCGGAGCTAAGGTCAAAGAAAGGAGAACCCTTTAAATAAAGGGCCCACACTGGCTGCCTGGGAGTGCACTGCACTAGTGAGCAGGAAACTGGGCTGTTCTACGCCTTCCACGTCCTTCCACCTCCTGTGTGACCGTCTGTGAGAGGGAGCCAGAGCCAAAGGAGATGATGGAACCCGAGGAGTACCGAGAGAGAGGTGAGCGGTGGGCATCCCTGGACCTCTTCCCTGTTGTCTCTCCCACAGGGAAGATGCTGGTGGGTGGTCCTTAGATTTTGGGATACCATTTAACTGGAACATTAGAATTGCCTTCTGAGAGTTGACTTCAGCAACACTTTTTTTTGGTGAAAGAAAGGTGGGGTTCAGAGTGTAAAACTTTCCTCAATTTCTCTTTTATTCTCCTTCTCACATACCCACTCATTTGCATCTACACAACTGGGTCTCACTTTTCCTCTCTACTCTCCCACAAAATAGAGGACTCGGATTCCTGAGCCATTAAATGGGGAAAAGGATATTATTCAAATTCTTAAATAGAAAAAAAAGTTTTAAGTATTCTATAGCAACTGCAAAATCTTTTCTTTCTTAACATCCATTTCTCTATGGGCGGATCTGTAAGTAGTGTTCTTTCATTTAGCCATTCATTTCACAAGTATTTAGTAAGTGCCTACTACGTAACAAGCAAAACCAAGCAGTTATCCTGTTTTCAGGCATGAATGTCCTTAGAAAGAAAGTAGGTAGTTGCTAAAAAGAGAATCTGGAATACTGGTCTCTATAATTTTTAGTATTATCATCTTCACCAGCAGGTCATGTTGTCTAAAACTATTTTGCTATAATGTATTGCCCTATGTTAAAACCCAACTTTTCCTTTCTCTCATCCATGGAGAGAGATTTGCTAAGTGAATTACTGCTTCTATACTTTAGTGTGCCTTGGTTTATTCCATTGCTTTCCAAAGACACATTTAGCTGAGGGCAGGTTCCCATGGCCAATTGTCATCTAAGTGAAACACAAATGCATTTAATACAGTCCCTGAATTAGCAGAGGGCTAGGCCCAGAGATCTCAGAACTTTGGTGGGGCACTGCTGGAGATGTACCAGGTTGTGGGGGCATTGAAGTGGAGCAGAAGGAAGAGAGAAGGGTGTGGAAATCTGTCTCTGTCTCCTCAGTTTTGTGGGGGGCTAGTTCTGTTCACAAGAACTTTGCATGACCTGATGAAGAAGGGGAAAATCCGGTTCCCTCTCCTCCTAGGGAGAAGGAACCCGGAAAGTACTAAGGAAGAATTATGAATATCAAGACACACACACACACACACACACACACATATATATATATAGAGAGAGAGAGAGAGAAGCAATGAGAAAGAGAGGAAGAGATTCTGAGAGCAAGAGACAGAGGCACAGAAGACCAACACCCGAAAGAACAAATAATTTGCAGTGGCTTCTGTGACTTCAGAGTATCCAATCTGGCTTCTTTATTCATGTGTTCATTCACTTGATACTTTTTTTTTTTGAGTCCCTAAAAAATATTCCAAGCACTGAGGTGTTGATGGAGGAAGCGAGAGAAAGAGATAGACTTGAGACACAGTGCCATATTTCTGAGATTTCATGCTAGTGCAGGGGTGCTTAGTCTGGACCCATGGTGTGCTTCAGGGATTCTATGAACCTTAGAAAGTATATGAAAAGTTTATTTGTAAGCTTAGAATTTTAATTAGATTCTCAAAGAAGTCTATGAGTTCAAAAAAGGAAATTACTGATTCAATGAGAATAGTGAACAAATAGATTTTTTTGTCCTTTATCAGAAATGGGCATAGAAACTTGCCATTTGTATGAACAAGTATAGAGTGTGTGTGTGTGTGTGTGTGTGTGTGTGTGTGTGTGCGCAACAATTTTTGGATACAAAGAGCTACAGAGTTGCTACTGAACCTGTAAAGCAATGAATTAATAGATGTTCTATTTCTGAGAAGAAAAGAAAGGCAAGAGATAGTATCAAAATGGATGTGGATAAGGGAAAGGGGAGAAAACGAAATATTTTACTTTGGCACTGGAGTGCCGTGCTTTGGAGGTTTTCCTGCTTATTTATTTGCCCACTCACAAACTCCCTCCATAATTCATTCACCCCCTCATTCTTCTTTTTGTTGTTATTCTGAAGATAAGGTCATACAGGTGATCAGAGCCACCCCTTGGCCCTTGAATCCATCTCCTTCTTTACCAAGTCTCTTGGCCCTGACCGGAGAAGGATGGGAACAGATGGGCCAGGCCCAGACAGGGGCATGACCCTGGTTTCTCTGCTTCCCTTCTAGGGAGAGAGATGGTGGATTACATCTGCCAGTATCTGAGCACGGTGGGGGAGAGACGCGTGACTCCAGATGTTCAGCCTGGCTACCTGCGAGCCCAGCTGCCTGAGAGTGCTCCTGAGGAACCCGACAGCTGGGACTGTATCTTTGGAGACATTGAGCGAATCATCATGCCTGGGGTGAGACACAGTGACTGCAAGGGTGATTCTGGATTTTGGGGCATGGAAGGATGGGTGGTGGCCTGAAGAAAGGCCTGCTTTGGGTCAGCCTGGGATGACAATGCATCCCTCAGCCACCCGGCCACCAACATCCTGGCCCATCTTCTGGGCGTGTGGAGCATAGGGCTTTGATGGGCACGAGGTTTCTGATGCCAGGGCTGTCCTGTAGTGTTGGGTGGGAGCTTGGGCAAAGAACAGCAGAAGTATAGAAATCGAATGGGATGGGCAGAGAAGTGAACATTTTGTCTGAGGGAAAAGGACAATTGTGGATAGCAAGATGGGAGAGAAGAGGCTGGAGATAGTGCCTGGGCTCTGACAGGCAGAGCCAAGGACTCTCCTACACCACATCTGAGACCAGGCCAAAGGGAAGGAAGGAAGTGGAGAACATAATAACCCTGGAGGGCTCCCTGGCTGTCAGGTTGGGATGGCCCAGGAAGTTGAGTGGGCTGAGCCCTCTCCATTCTCCTCTGTGAGATGGGATCCGTGTCCTTCCTCTCCAAGGAAGGTCTGGAAATTGAGTTGCTTTTCAGGAACAGGAAGGGGCTTTTCCTGAATCTTTGATACTCTCCTGAGAGAGAGTGTAGCCTGGGGTAGTGCTGATGGAGCCAGGAAACAGAAGGAAACTGATGCACAGGCTCGAGCTGGAACTCACCTTGAAGGGTGGCGACAACACCCCTGGTTGCCAGAAGCGAGGAGTGCTGCCAAGTCGCTCATGCTGAAATTGCACTAGTTCCCTTCCACGGAGGGGCTCCCTGCCATGTGCCAGGCTCTGTGCTGTGCTGGCTACATTACAGGCTAGCTTGGCCAATCTTCACAGTGACCCTGTTTTACAGATGACGAACTGAGTCTCAGAGAAGTTAACTGTCTTGCCCAAAGTCGCAGAATTAGTACCTGGCAGATCCAGGATTTTAACCAATGCTCATCCTTAATCCAAAGGCTCTGCTGTTCCTCCTATGCTCTGTCACCTCTACTGGTGTGTCTCTTTGCTTGGGCTGAGCCTGGTCCCCCATTACTACCCCTTCAGCTACATCCCCACACACAGTCCGTGTCCTCACTCTCCCTACTTGGGGCGTTTGTGTTCTGAACCACATAAGTCTAGAGGTTCTTCCCAGGGCCAACCTGAGATTTGCTTCCATCATCTCCAAATAACTCTGCATTTAAATGTGATAAAATATGCCTGGAGGCAGGGGTGAAAACATATTCAAACACAGAAAGTGATGGCCAGGCCAGGCACAGTGGCTCATGCCTGTAATTCCAGCACTTTGGGGAGGCCAAGGCAGAAGGATGTCTTGGAGCCAGAAGTCTGAGACCAGCCTGGGCAATATGGTGGGACCCTGCCTTTACAAAAATAAAATGAAAATAGCCAAGTGTGGTGGTGGGTGCCTACAGTTTCAGCTACTAGGGGGCTGAGATTGGAGGATCACTTGAGCCCAGGAGTTCTAGGTAGCAGTGAGCTATGATAGTGCCAAAAAAAAAAAAAAAAGATGGTAATTTTGTACAGAACTAAATATTTATCTCTCTTTGACCATTTGGTCTATTTCACAAGTATCTTTTGAAAATTTCAGTACCAGTGAAGCTTTACAAAGGGGAGCTAGATCCCTGATAAGATTATCTCCTGGATCCCATTCTGTAAAATGTAATCTGCTGAGGGGTTAACTGTAATCTGGGCGTGAGACTGAAAGCAACTGTCAGAAGAGGTAGAAATGAGCTGATTCATCCGAATGAAAAATTCCAGCAGTTGCTGGGGGTGTGGTCAAAGAGGCCCATTTCTGAGCAGAGTTCTGTTTGTTTTTGATAAGGGCCTTTCAGGCTTGTTTTATCTTTTTTATCTTATAAGAACAGACTATTGCCTCTTGATAGGGCCAGGAGGTAGACGCTCTTCTCTGGGGTTTCCAAAATACTGTCACTAAGCACAGTGATAATGAGGGCCCAATCTTTCATCTCATCTCACAGAATACACCAGCCGCCGAGACATGGCCTGAAAGCAGTTGGCCCTTTTGTTTCCTCATTTTGTTCAGCGTCTCATTGAAAACTAAAGCAATTTTTTCCTTCCTGTCACCTCTTAGACATAAAGAGAAGAAAAACTCTCCTTCCTCTTTCATTTCAACACTGGTTAGAAAATTCTTATTTATTTTTCATGAGGGAGAGAGCAGCCCTGTGGGAACAGGCAGGACGCCATCTGACTTGGGTATGTGGGCTCTTGTCTTGTTGCTGTCACCTGTCCCTACAAGGTATGTGTGACCACAGGGATGTGACCTCTCTCTGCCAGCCCCGATTCTCTCCAGTAAAACACGGTAGAACCTACCTCATCGAATGCTGTGAGAATTAAATAAGAGAAAGCACAGGAAGTGGAAGATATGGTTATAACCTATCATGTCTTCTGCTTAGTGAAAATCAGAGGAAGAGGTTTGATTCTTGCAGTCAGGTCAGATATGTGATGTGTTTATCACCACATGATCAGTTTACCGTTAATATTAGAGCTTTACATTTTGCACATTTCTTGCCAATACCCCCACCCATATAACAACCCTAGGAGATGGGATTTATTTTTTGATAAGAAACTGATGTTGAGAGAGTTGCAGGAAAAGATCCTGGTATTATGGTATCCAAACTATAAACACATTTAGAGACCTCCTTTCAGAAAAACAAAAAAGAATGAATCCCAGAAGAGAGCTAAGCAAACAAAGCACTCTGGAGCTTAAGTTCATTACCATCATGGTAAATCTATAAGGTTACACAGCTGGTTGGGGCAGAGGTAGGTCTGGAACTTGTGTCCTTGGATTTAAATCATATGTTCCTTCTACTAAACATGCTGCCAAAGACAAGGTCCTTACTCTTGAAGGATTATAAGCATTTGTGCACACTGAATAATGGGACGTTGCAGTAAGATGTCCTCTTATAATTCCCAGTAAAGTGAAACACCTAGAATGATAGTGTTCCATGGACTCAGGGAAAGGATCAAAGGGCCTGTAGGAGCTGGGGAAGGGTTGATGGAGGAAATTAATATTTAGTAGCTTTCTTAGAATTAGCAGGTTTCAGAGGGTCATGTCTTTATGGTGAGTGCCTTCCCGTCAGGGGACACAGCCCTGCTCAAAGACATGAAAGCAGAAATGACCAGCGTATGCTTGCCGAGCTGTGAGATGAGGAGCGATTAGATAATCCATGAGGCAGATGAGCCGCTGGGGATGCTTCAGAGACCTGTTGGGAGGTCTTCCCCATCTGCCCAGTTCCTCCTTAGAATGCGTTTTGATCATGGGCTCAAGGCTTAGCTTGGAGATTGGCCTGCCTGCTTGGGATGGCCCCTCTTCCCTGCCCTCTCCTCAGCTGACTGCATTTCCAATGGGAGGCTAAGGACAGCTCTGAACCCATTCACACTGACCCTCCAGAGGAGTTGCATGCCCAGAGAGCTCAGTATTTCACAAAACAAAAGATGCTTTTGCAAGAAACTGGGTAAGACAGGTAATCTGCTCTTCTGGAATTCATAGTCTGTTTTTCCTTTCTTCCTCCTCCTCCTCCTCCTCCTCCTCCTCCTCCTCCTTCTCTCTCTCTCCCTCTCTCTCTCTCTCTCTCTCTCTCTCTCTATATATATATATATATATATATATATATATATCTCCCCCTCTCCCTCTCCCTCTCCCTCCCTCTCCCTTTCCCTCTTTTCCTCCCTTTTCTTTCTCTCTCCTCATTCTTTCAAATCAGGGTCTCACTCTGTCAACCAGGCTGGAGTGCAGTGGTGCAATCATGGCTCACTGCAGCCTCAACCTCCTGAGTTCAGACAATCCTCCCACCTCAGCCTCCCTGAGTAGCTGGGACTACTATAGGTGTGCACTTAGCCCATGCCCGACTAATATTTTAATTTTTTTTTTTTTTTTGTAGAGACAAGGTCTCACTATGTTACCTAGGCTTGTCTTGAACTCCTGGGCTCAATGATCCTCCTGCCTTGGCTTCCCAACTTGCTGGGATTACAGGCGTGAGCCACCAAGCCTGGCCTGTTCTTTTTATTACTGGGCAGGGCAGCATGAGGAATAAGCATTGGGGACTAATGTGAACACTACCCAGAATCCCACAGCCTAATTACTACAGTGATTTTATTTTTGCATATTCCCTCTGGACTCTGCATATATGCAAAGGCTCCACCCTAGTGAACTAGCTTAGAATATGAGCCATGTGGGTGGCAAGAACACCAATGAACATGTCTTATTTTCATAGAGTTATGTCATCTATGTGTCTGTCTTAAAAGTGTTGGCCTATCTCTAGAGTTGAGCTTCCCTTTGCTAGGGAGGGTCTTTGAAGGAGGAAAACCTCCTGGAAGTACTTCCCGGTGCCAACTGTATGCATGCTCTGCCTCTAGGTGGTGCATTGGCAGAGCCCCCATATGCACGCCTACTACCCGGCCCTCACCTCTTGGCCATCTCTGCTGGGTGACATGCTGGCCGATGCCATCAACTGCTTGGGATTTACCTGGGTGAGTAGCAAACAGCTGATTTCCCTGAACAGGGTTCCATGATAAGTATTAACAATGGCTACACTTTTCAAGCTTAAGTTTTATACTAATTATCTTATCAAATGCTTTAACCCTAGGGAACCATGAGTTTGGCCTCACTTTGTAGGTCAGAAATTGAGACTTACTTATCTCCCCAAGATCACACCAGCTCATAGAGACACAGATGAGATTTGAACTCAGATCTGGTTATTGCCACAGTTTGTGACCCTAACTAAGCACTTTGAAGCCTGTTGGGTCACTACTTCCCCTGTGCTCTTGTCTTCAAGTAGCTAGAGATGTGCCCTAAGACTTCCTTTAATAACTCCTTAAGTACCATTCAGCTTTATATTGTGTCAAAAGTCTTCTAGGACATCTTTATATATACACATAAGATATCGATATAGCTGTTTTTTGTTTGTTTGCTTTTTGAGTCAGATTCTCACTCTGTTGCCCAGGCTAGAGTGCAGTGGGATGTTCACAGCTACCACAGCCTCGACCTGCTGGGCTCAGGCAATCTTTCCCAGTAGCTGGAATTATAGGCACATGTCAGTTTTTGATTTATTGTAGAGACAAGGTCTCATCAAGTTGCTTAGGCTGGTCTCGAACCTCTGGGTTCAGGCAATCCTCTCTTCACCTCCCAAAGTCCTGAGATCATAGGCGTGAGCCACCGAGCCTGGCTAGAACATCTTTATATTTTAAGCCTGAACTCTCACAGTGCGTGTGGGTGGGTGGGTGGGGGAGAACATGTATGGGGAGGATATTACTATCTTTTCTTTTCCAGAAAAGAGTCATTTCTTTCTTAGCCTTAAGACTTCCCCTGGGTTTTTGAATGTTTCTCAATCAGGTGTTTTAGGCACTTGGGGAACCAAACCCATGCCAATCATTTCTAAGGCTGTTTCTCCGTAAAGACTTGGAGAATTCCCTTTGTTGAGGACAGTATGAATCAAAAGCCCCACATTCTTTTATCTTTGTGATTTAACAGAGGGTGGGGTGGGAGTGGGGCTCAGAGCCTGACATTGACCCTGGCCCAGGGAGTGCAGGGCAGAGACAGATGTTTCTGTGGCTAGCACAGGCATTTCAGAGCCCAGGGGCTGTGCAAATGAAGTTCCTTTTCTTCTTTCAGGCTTCCAGCCCTGCATGCACAGAGCTGGAGATGAATGTCATGGACTGGCTGGCGAAAATGCTGGGACTTCCAGAGCACTTCCTGCACCACCACCCCGGCAGCCAGGGGGGAGGCGTTCTGCAGGTGCCTCTCTTGGCAAAGTTCCACCTAGCATGGGGGGCTAAGTAGTGAAAGATAAGCCAAACCCTCACCTGAAATTCTCCTGTTCTCTTTGGAGTTTCCCCCATGTTACCCACACTACCATCATCACTACCACGACTGACACCATCACAACCGACACCACCATCATCATGACCACAACTGACACCGCCATCACCAATGCCACCATCATCACTACCACAACTAACACCACCAGCACCACCATCATCGGTATCATGACTGACACCACGTTCACTGACACCTCAAATTCTTGAATCCTACAGTAATGTACAATTTTCCAGGTTTCATAATCTATAAGATAAAGATAATAATAACAATAATATTTCTCACAAAGAGTGGATGTGAGGAGTACGTGAATTTTTCTATTCAATAAAAACAGAGATAGAATGAGAACTGAGAAGTTTTCTGGGCCCACTTGCTTGCTAAGTGACTCCCTCTGTCACTTCAGCCTTGCAGCAAATCTGAACTTCACAAGAAAGACAAATTACTCCATGCTGTGGGCTTTCTGGATGGTTTGCAAATAATTATGACTTCATATTATATCAGGGAGACTATGCTAAATGTCTCCTGCCTACATGATCTTGCTTTTCATTTAATTATCTCAATAATAACTCTGTAAGTAAATAGTGTCACCCCCAGTGTTTGAGATCAGAGCACTGAAGCTCAGAGAGATTAAATAACGTGGCCTAGTCACATAGCTGGTAAATGAAAGAATATGGATTCAAACCTAGACCTGTCTAAATCCAAACCAGGCTTCTCTTGTATTCATCAGCCACGTGAACTTGATTTAGTCCCATAGCCTGTCTGAGTACCACAATCCTCATCTTAGCATGACAATAATCACAACTATCTCAAAGAGGTGTTGTGAGGAACAAGCAGGATGACAGAAAGTACTTTGTAAACTGTGAACTATGATACAGTTGGTATGATTATGATTATGCTGGTTTTCTTGCTATGGAGTAATTTCCAGGCACTGAATATCTGTGGGATCTGGTCCACACCACTCCCCATGACAGTGTCTGTCAGGCTTTTTAGCAGGATCCTATCATCTATGGGTCACCTGAAGATCTCAAGAAGCAAAGACACCAAAGAGTGAGTGAATGAATGATGAGAAACCATAAAGACACCTGTAAAACTGCTAAGGTGTTCGTTCCCCAGGATTTCCACAATCATGGCCAGAGCAAAATCCTACTTTGTTTGAATAATCTGAACTCCCATCCTGGGAGGCAGTTAAAGGGATGCTCTCCATTTTATAGATGGAAAAGTGTCTTCTAGAAGGGCAATGTTAGCCCAAGGTCGCAAGAGCAATTGACAACAACCTGGGGCCCAAGTTACCAGCTTCTCAGGTCAGGACCCTCTTGGAATCAAACTCCATTTGTTTTTGTTGAATTGGAGTCTCACTCTTGTCACCCAGGCTGGAGTGCAGTGGCATGCTCTCGGTCACCGCAGCCTTTACCTGCTGGACTCAGGTGATCCTTCCGCCTCAGCCTTCCAAGTAGCTGGAACTACAGGCACACGCCACCACATCCAGCTAGTTTTTGTGATTTATCGTAGAGACGAGGTCTCACCAAGTTGCCCAGGCTGGTCTCAAACCTGTGGACTCAGGCAATCTTCTCACCTCAACTTCCCAAAGTGCTGGGATTACAGCAAACTACATTTTTACACATTATAAATGAGAGTTCTTCCTTTTAAATAAGTTTTATGTGAGGAACGAACTAAATACCCATGAGGAAGAGAACATTCTCTCTTTGGTTTCTATGGCCTAACAGAGATGTTGGTATTATTAGGTGCAAACTTGCTTTAGAATGCAGAATAAGTGTAGGCATCTTAGAGGAAGGAAGGCCTCTTGGAAACTGTGTAATTCCTTCTGTAAATAGCTATTAAACACATATACACACATGAAACTCCCAGGGAAATCTGGCAAGAGAACATAAAGAGGCTGTCACTGGTAATCCTTTTCCACTGCAGAGCACAGTCAGTGAATCTACCTTGATTGCCTTGCTGGCAGCAAGGAAGAACAAAATCCTGGAAATGAAAACATCTGAGCCTGATGCCGATGAATCCTCCCTGAATGCCCGACTTGTTGCCTATGCCTCTGACCAGGTGAGTGGCCTGACGCAGGGCCTTCAAGTGGGTGCTTGCCTTCTGGAGTCTTGGTCCTTGGGTAATTTTCTTTTAGATGTGAGCTTGCAGTTCAGGCCTGGGAGGGTGTCTCCAGGAACTGTAGGGGAAGACAAACGTCAAAAGTTTGTATTTGATTCCCTTAGTCTTAAGCTTCAGCGGTTTCTGGGGAGTGTTTATTCCATGATGACTCTGCTAATAGTTTCCATGGCCCTTCTAGGCTCACTCCTCAGTGGAAAAGGCAGGTTTGATTTCCCTTGTGAAGATGAAATTTCTGCCTGTGGATGACAACTTCTCACTCCGAGGGGAAACTCTTCAGAAAGCCATTGAGGAAGACAAGCAACGGGGCTTGGTGCCTGTTTTTGTAAGTCGGAATATGTGCCTAAGCTTAGAGTGTAGAACCTGAATGTGAGGAAGAAATGTTGGCAGAATTCAGGTAAGTAACATGGTGCACACAAAAGCAAATAGGTCAAATACAATGTTTTACAAGTTGCTATTCATAGGTGTGTTATGAAATAAATGTGGGTCATAGCCAGCATTAAGAAAAAATAAGCCGGGCTCAGTGGCTCAGCCTGTAATCCCGCGCCTTGGGAGGCTGAAGTGAGTGGATTGCCTGAGCCCGCGGGTTCGAAACCTGCCTGGGCAAGCGAGACCTCATCTCTACAATAAATCAAAAAATTAGCCGGGCATGGTAGTGCGCGCCTGTAGTTCCAGCTAGTTGGAAGGCTG
>CAUYQG010190053.1:0-11485 GCA_963574415.1 Tarsius wallacei | reverse complement strand
AACAGATAGATAAATTTCCAATAGGCAGGTTTTAGGAAGAATTTAGACATTCTACTGCAGGCCAAGGAGCAGCCTACCCCACCCCCTTGACAAATCTGCATCAAATGCAAGACCAGGATGGCCCAACCTTTCAATTTATGGTTTAGTGTGATAATCTCCAGTAAAGTAAACTTTCAGGTTCCTTGCCAAGGCAAAAGATCAAAGATCACCCCTTGGCTAGCCTAAGCTATAGAAATGATAATAGACCACCTTTTGGTCAAGGAGTTTGTGGATTGCAAATGTCTGACAAGTCTCTTACAGGAAAACCCCTATTTCCTCCCATCTATAACCCACCACCATGGCAGCAATCATGTGACTAACCCACCCATCTACCTGCTGTCCATCACCTGACGTCAGTACCTGCGCTTACCTGCCCCTTCACGGTGACATGGTGCAGATCACCACCCAATCACCTTAATGACCTTTCTCCATCCAAGGGAAATAGTTAAAAGCACTCAACCATGAGCAGCCATTTTGCCATTGCCAGACCATCACCGCCATGGCCTTGCTAGACTCTGGTGTGGCCATATGCTCTTTGAGCTCTGGCTGTCACCATGTTTCCTGGCTTTGGCCCCCTTCCCTATCTTGGAGAGGTGAATCTCCTCTTTATTTCACCCTCTCCCTCTAATTTCCTTTCTAAATAAATTATATTTTCTAATCTAACTTCTGTGCAATTCTTTGCATCTTTCATGCAGCATCAGATTGCACACCAGACACCCCACATGCCCAGCGGGCTTGACCTAACATTCTGGAGGCCCCGTTGGGAGTGATAGGCCTAACAGTGGGTATATCAGGTGTTAGGTCAGTGTGCTGGTACCAGTGTCAGTGCCGCGGGTATGCAAAGAATTGCGCAGAAATTAGATTGGGAAAGACAGTTTATTGAGAAAGTGGATTAGAGAGAGTGGGGGTGGGTTCACCTCCCAAGGAAGAGAAGAGGCCAGACATCTGAAGGAAATGTGACAGCGAGTGCTTCAGACTGGGAATCTTTAAAACTTCTTTGGGCTGGACACAGTGGGTCATGTGTCCTTTCTGAGGCAGAGGCAAGAGAATTGCCTAAGTCCAGAGGTTCAAGACCAGTCAGGGCAACTTGGCGCAACCTCGTCTCTACAGTAAACCGAAAAAATTAGCCAGATGTAGTGGCATGCGCCTGTGGTTCCATCTACTTGGAAGGCTGCGGAGGAAGGATCACCCGAGACCAGCAGGTTGAGGCTGCAGCAGCCATGAGTGTGACACTGCACTCCAGCCTGGGCAACAGACTGAGACTCCTACCCCCCAAAAAAATTCTTTGGAGGGGTGGGGCAATCAAGTATTCACAGGAGCTGACATCACAGTAATGAACAGCAGGCAGATGAGTGTGAGTCAGTCACATAGACAAGAAGGCAGGGCTGGTAGCTGAAAGACAAATTATTAGGAGATATTAATCTCAATGTCCTGTGACTTGTCCAGGGTTCTGGGAAAGGATTACTGTCCTGTATGAGCTCAAGGAGGCCAGAGAAACTCCATTTTGGGCTCTGTCCTTTCATAAGGCCTTTGTAAAAGGCAAAAAGTGTGATTTTTTTCTTGCCAACTCCAGCTCTGGAATGTCCCGCTATCTTTCCCCTCTTCTTTCTATAATAAACTTTGTGGGTTTTTTGTTTTTGTTTTTGAGTTGGAGTCTCACTCTGTCGCCCAGACTGGAGAGCGGGGGCACACTCCCGGCCACCACAGCCTCAACCTGCTGGGCTCTGGTGATCCTTTTGCCTCAATCTTCCAAGCAGCTGGAACTACAGGTGCGCGCTACCATGCCCAACTAATTTTTGATTTATTGTAAAGACAAGGTCTCGCCAAGTTGCCCAGGTGGATCTCGAACCCGCGGGCTCAGGCAATCCACTCGCCTCTGCCTCCCAAAGTGCTGGGATTACAGGCTGAGCCACTGAGCCCGGTTGTAAACTTTGTTTTAAAACTTTGCTGGCCACTCTAAAACTCATTTTAGGGTCGAGTTAAAGAGCCCATGAGTTTTGTGCTGCACCCCACCCAGCATCAGTAAACTGGCTCCTATCCTACTAGCAATAACTGTTTTCTATAATGGTTATAAACAGCTCCCTAATAAATGGCTCCTTAATAAGTATTTGAAAAGAAAGAAGAAAGGAAGGAAAATAATATAAATATCAGCCATTGTAAGATAATGTTGGTGGACATGCTCTGGGAAAGCAATTGAGAAAATGCCTTCATTCTGAAATGTTCTTAACTTTGACCCAGTTGTATAACTTCTGGGAATCTATCCTCAAGAAATAATAATAAATAACAACTGTTGAAAAAAGATGCCAAACTCTGTAACATTTAATAAGGTTTACTCCAAGCCAAACGTGAGAACCTTAGGCCCATGGCATAGTCCTAAGAGGTTCTGGGAATATGTGCCCAAAATGGTTGCATTACAACTTGGCTTTATGCATTTTTAGGGAGACTGAAGTTACAGGCAAAACATAAATCAATACATGTGAGTTTTGCATTGGTTCAGCCTGGAAGGATGGGACATGTCCAAGGGACCCAGAGGGGCTTGCAGGTCATAGTTGGATTCAAACATTCTCTGATTGGCAATTGGTGGGAAAAGTTAAGCACTGTCTAAAGAGTTTTTAAATCAGTAAAGAAAATGCTGGGTTGAGATAAGTGTGGGTGGGAGGAGGTGTTGAGGAAGTCAAGATTCTTGCTATGAACATGAAGCCTCATAGGTGGCAGCCCTGAGAGAGAACAGATAGCAACTGTCTGGCTCCTCTGGAATCCCCAGGAAGGGGATTCTGTACCAATGCAACTTTCTGCAAGAGATGGCTCTGTAGGGTCATAAAATAGTAGTTATTTTCTTCTTTCTTTCTTTCTTTCTTTTTTTTTTTTTTTTTTGCATCGGAGTCACACTCTGTCACCCAGGCTGGAGTGCAGTCACAGCCACTGCAGCCTCGACCTGCTGGGCTCCAGCGATCCTTCCACCTCAACCTTCCAAGTAGCTGGAACTACAGACCCGTGCTACCATGCCCAGCTAATTTTTTGATTTATTGTAGAGACGCAGTCCCACCAAGTTGCCCAGGCTGGTCTCAAACCCTTGAGATCAGGCAATCCTCTTGCCTCAGCCTCCTAAAGTGCTGGAATTACAGGCTTGAGCCACTGCTCCCAGCTACTCATTTATTGTCTTCCAGAATTCATCTTTCTGCATCAAACAGAAAATATTATTTTCTTAAAACAAAACAAAAACTTTGTTGTGACTGAATTTATTACATAATTGTGTTGGCCCTCTTATTCTTCAAATTAATGAATACATGTAACCCACATTCTCTTCTCTAGTATTTGAAAATCCTGGTTAATTTTTCCATAAGATCTTTTTTAAAATACAGGAGCTTTATTTCTTTAACTTCTGCATTACTTGACCCATGTTGTTGGGTCCTTAATTTCACTTACTCATTTTCTCATGGGTATCGAATTACATGGTCTTCTACTCCATGAGACCAAATCTGGTCCCACAGGCTCCATGCACAGTGGACAGTGGACAGTGAAGGCAGCTTGAATAGTTGATAGAACCACTTGACAGTCACTATATTTAGTGCTCTTCAACCTGGAGTCCACAAGTTCTTTGAGCTGCATGTTATAACGCAGTTTCCTGTCTACAGCTAGGATCTCTGGGATGGGATTTGGACTATCTACATTTTTTTTTTTTAGTTGGAGTCTCATTCTGTCCCCCAGGCTGGAATGCAGTGGCACACTCACGGCCACCCCAGTGTCAACCTGCTGGGCTCCAGCGAGCCTTCTGCCTCAGCCTTCCAAGGAGCTGGAACTACAGGCCCGCGCTACCACACCCAGCTAATTTTTTTTATTTGTTGTAGAGACGAGGTCTTGCCAAGTTGCCCCGGCTGATCTCAAACCTGCGGGCTCAGGAAATCCACTTGCCTCAGCCTCCCAAAGTGCTGGGATATAGGCTGAGCCACAGAGCCCAGCCTGGACTATCTACATTTTTAACAAGAGCCAGGCTGATTCTTAGGCACACCAAACTTTGAGAACTATGGTACCAGTGTTTAGACAAAATCTCTGATCTAGTATATTTTGTGGTCAACAAGAGGAAAACCACAGTTCATCTGTTAAAATGCTGCTAAAGATTTTTAGAACTGGCCTGTAGACTATCAGGTCTCTCTGTAGAGTTATTGGAGTATTAATATTCTCTAGATATATCCCCCTAGATATTGGCTCTAAATATCTAAATATCTGACTATACCCACTGAAAGACTTTGCCTTACAAACAATTGCCTCTATCATTTACTCTGCCTTCATTCTCTCTCTCTCTCTCCTCTAGTCAATGCTTTATATTCAAGTAGGATTTTTATTGTTTTGTTTTGTTTTGTTTGAGTCGGAGTCTCACTCTGTCACCCAGGTTGGAGTGTAGTGGCACGCTCAGTCACTGCAGCATTGACCTGTTGGGATCAGGTGATCCTTCAGCCTCAGCCTTCCAAGTAGCTGGGGCTACAAGTGTGTGCCACCATACCCAGCTAATTTTTTGATTTATTGCAGAGATGAGGTCTTGCCAAGTTGCTCAGGTTGGTCTCCAACCCCTGGGCTCAGGCAATCCTCTCGCCTCGGCCTCCCAACGTGTTGGGATTACAGGCGTGAGCCACCGCACCAGGCTTTTATTGTATTTTTAAATAGGTAACACTCATGGTTCATATTTCAAAAGAACAAAGGATATGGAGGAAAAAACCCCTACATTTCCTAAAAGGCAACCACAGTTAACAGCTTCTTGAGTATGGTGTTGGAGATATTTTAAAAAAACAATCTGGAGCCAGGCGTGGTAGCTCATGCCTGTGATCCCAGCACTTTGGAAAGCGGAGGCGAGAGAATTGCCTGAGCCCAGGGGTTCGAGACCAGCCTGGGCAACTTGGCGAGACTTCATCTCTACAATAAATCAAAAAATTAGCCGAGAGATGGCACACACCTGTAGTTCCAGCTACTTGGAAGGCAGGTAGAGGATGTGGTGGCCGTGAGTGTGCCACTGCACTCAGCCTGGATGACACAGTGAGACTCCAACTCAAAAAAAAAATCTGGAAACTCAGTGTCATTCTTGGCATGGTGGACAGAGGGGAGTGTATAATAGGCCATTTTATTTTTATTTTATTTTGTTTGTGACTCATTGCATTTTATTTTTAAATTGTGTGTCTGAGGTTTAAAAACTCCTTTTGACATAAAGGCATCAATCAGGTATTGCTGTGTAACAAACCACACAAACCCCAGAGACATATAACAATAAATACTTATTGCCAGTGCTCTGAGGCAGCCGCCACATCATCCTGCTGATGATTCTGGAGATCCATTGGCTAACTTAGGAAGGCCTGTCTGGGATAGCTCGGGGGATTCACTGGGCTTCCTGTTTCTCTCATCTTCAAGTTTGCTAATCCTGACACTCCCATGGCAATGGCTCGGGTGCAAGAGATAAGAGGACATATGCTGGACACCTTGATGTGGAGGACCACACCAGGCACATTCTCACCACAGCCACGTTCTGTTGACCAAACAAGGCACAGGCCATCCCAGATTCAAGGGGATGGAAAAACAGACATTGCCTCTTTAGTGAAAGGAGTTTCAAAGTCATATGGCAAAGCCACAGCCATAGGGAATGACGAAGAATTGAGGATTGAGGTAATCATCGAAATCTCCTGCACATAACGACTGAAAACTCATTACAATAATGCTGTGATACTTGGCTTAGCATTCCAGTATTGTACTTTTATAAACCGTGGCCCTATTTCTGAGGATTTTTCCAGTGGTTTAATTTTTTTTTTTTTTGAGTTGGAGTCTCACTCTGTAGCCCAGGCTGGAGTGCAGTGGCACACTCATGGCTACCCCAGCATCGACCTGCTGGGCTGTGGCAATCCTTCTGCCTCAGCCTTCCAAGTAGCCAGAACTACAGGTGTGCGCTACCACACCCGGCTAATTTTTTATTTATTTATTTATTGTAGAGATGAGGTCTCGCCAAGTTGCCTGGTAATCCACTCTCCTTGCCCTCCCAAAGTGCTGGGATTACAGGCTGAGCCACAGAGCCTAGCTTTCTTTTTTTTCCTTTTTTTTTAGTTGGAGTCTCACACGGTCGTCCAGACTGGAGTATAGTGGCATACTCACGGCCACGGCAGCCTTGACCTGCTGGGCTCGGGTGATCCTACCGCCTCAGCCTTCTAAGTAGCTGGAGCTACAGGCTCACACCACCATGCCCAGCTATTTTTTTATTTATTGTAGAGACAAGGTCTTGCCAAGTTGCCCAGCTGGTCTCGAATCCCTAAACTCAGGCAATCCTCTCGCCTTGGCCTCCCAAAGTGCTGAGATTTTAGGCTTGAGCCACCACTCCTGGCGGTTTAAATGTTTTTTAATGTCAACATAAGGATTGTGAAAACAACTCAAAGGCCTGGGACCTAGACTCAGTTCAGTCAGCACTTGCCTTTTCGCTATCATATGCAAAATTAGAAAAAGATGGTACTGGCCCTGGGAGACTCTTTGAGGAAACAGGAAATATAATGCTTCAAGTCCCACCAAAGGAGAGTGGCATTTTAAGTGAAGATCTGACCCCCTCTGGCAGAAGTGCTGATGTACTAACAAGCCACTTCAGTAAAAACAGTGTGATCAAGCACAGTTTTCACACTTTTGTGTCAGCATATTTTTTGAGATTATTTTTAGTGTTCTAGTCCTGACTAAAATCTCTTACCTTTTAAAAATCAGAATAGTCATACTCACAAAACAATTTGTTTTCTGCTTTCCATTTAACTTAACTTCAATTGCTATTTTGCTTATTTTGATAAATAAACTTTGTCTCTTAAGATAACAGGTGCTATCTGTAGCATCATCCCAATTTTTAAAAAATAACCTTTTAACTGGAATTTACAAATACTTTAATATGCATATGGAGTTACTTAGACATTTTACATTTCTTGGCCCAACCACATGTAGTCCTATTTGTTTGTATGTGGTGACTGAAAAGTGGAGCATCTCTCTGACAGAAAGTGAGAAGTAAGATTTGGGAACAGCCGGCGCAGGGGTTCAAGTCTGTAATCCCAGCACTTTGGGAGGCAGAGGAGAGAGGACTGCCTGAGCTCAGGAGTTCGAGACCAGCCTGAGCAACATGGCGAGACCTCGTCTCTACAATAAATCAAAAAATTAATCGGGCATGGTGGCACCACCTGTGGTTCCAGCTACTTGGAAGGCTAAGGTGGAAGGGTCGCCTGAGCCCAGCAGGTCAAGGCTATGGTGGCCGTGAGTGTGCCACTGCCCTCCAGCTTGGGTGATAGAGTGAGACTCCAACTCAAAAAAAAAAAAAAGAAAGAAAATGCATCAATCAGGAGGGGGTTGGAAAGGGTCAATTAAGAAAAAGCAGGCAAAAGGGGACGTCTATAGACCTGGAAATAGGTGTTCTCACTCCAGTCCCTTTGGTTTGCAGTGGAAGTTTTTACCAGGGACCTGCCCTAATCTGTCTGCCTATCTGATTTCTTCCTTTCTCCTCTCGTCATTACCAGTTGAAGGACGTAAATAGACATAGCCCTTTTAGAGAGAAATTGTATACTATCAAACTTTTGAATTGCATTCTCTACAACCCGCCAATTCCACTTCCAATACCTATTTCAGAAAATATCTACAGAAAATCAGGAAATAAGTAATATAATTTCAGAGAAAGAGCTTAAATGGTCCTCACTTCCAGGGCACATGCCAAGACACATTCCCATATACACAAAGTGGCAAAAGCCAAAAGTTTGCTTCAGCAGTGTCAGTACTAGAAAAAAACTGGAAACCTCAATGGCAATCAGCAAATTATGGCACATCCATAAGATGAGAGTTAAAAAGAATGAGACAGTTTAATGAGTATAGAGTTTATGTTAGGGTGATGAAAATGTTTTGAGGCCAGGTACAGTGGCTTATGCCTATAATGCCGAGGTGAGAGGATTGTCTGAGCCCATGGATTGAAAACCAGTCTGGAAAACTTGACGACCTCATTTCTACAATTTTTTTTTTTTTTAGTTGGAGTCTCTATCACCCAGGCTGGAGTGCAGTGGCATGCTCATGGTCACCGCAGCCTCCACCTGCTGGGCTCAGCTGATGCTTCCGCCCCAGCCTTCCAAGTAGCTAGAACTATGGCACTCACCACCATGCCCGGCTAATTATATTTACTTTATTTTATTTTATTTATCGTTCCTACAATAAATAAAAAAATTAGCCGGGCACGGTGGTGTGCACTTGTAGTTCTAGGCTGAGGCAGAAAGGTCACCTGAGCTTGGAAGGTCAACGCCTCAGTAGCCATGACTGTTCCACTGCCCTCCAGCTTGGGCAACACAGTCATACTTTGACGCAAAAAAAAAAAAAAAAAATTATCAGGGCGTGATGTTTTCTGACTGGAGTCCCAGCTACTGGAGAGGCTGAAGCACAAAAATCACTTGAGCCCAGAAGTTCCAGGCTGTAGTGAGCTATGATTGCACCACTGTTCTTCAGTCTGGGTAACAGAGCAAGACTCTGTCTCTTAAAAAAAAAGGGGGGGGTGGAGGACAAGGTGGCTCATGCCTGTAATTCCAGCACTTTGGGAGGCAGAGGCAAGAGGATTGCTTGAGCCCATGGGTTAGAAACCAGCCTGGGCAGCATGGCAAGACCTTGTCTCTACAATAAAATCAAAAAATTAGCCAGGTGTGATGGCGTGCGCCTGTGGTTCCAGCTGCTTGGAACACTAAGGTGGAAGAGTCGCCTGAACCCAGCAAGTTGAGGCTGCGGTGGCCGTGAGTGTGCCACTGCATTCCAGCATGGGCAACAGAATGAGACTCTGACTCAAAAAAAAAAAAAAAGAAAAGAAAAGGTTTGGGTATAGATAGTGGTTTTATATAGATATATACATGCAATATATATCTCTATAAATTGCAAAGAAAACCAAAATTAGGCCAGGCATCGTGGTTCACGCCTACAATCCCAGCACTTTGGGAGGCTGAGGTGAGAGGATTGCCTGAACTCATGGGTTCAAGACCAGCCTGGGCAGTTTGGCCAGACCTCATTCCTACAATAAATCAAAAAATTGGCCCGACGTGGTGATGTGTGCCTGTAGTTCCAGCTACATGGAAGTCTGAAGCAGAAGGATCACCTGAGTCCAGCAGGTAGAGGCTGCGGTGCCATTGCACTCCAGTTTGGGTGACAGAGACTCCAACTCAAAAAAAAAAGAAAAAAAACAATGAAAACTACATATTTCTATGAGTGCACATGTGTATGTACAGACACCTTTAACATAACATGGAGGAATACATCCAAATCACCATAGTGGTTATTCTCTAGGAGAGAGATTCAGGGATCCGTTCAAAGGGAATTTTTGCTTTATCTATATTGGGTAAGGTTTAATGATGAGAATGTATCCATATGTTTACTTCTACTTGAAATTTCATTTTCGGCTGGGTTCAGTGGCTCAGCCTGTAATCCCCGCACTTTGGGAGGCTGAGGTGAGTGGATTGCCTGAGCCCACGGGTTTGAGACCAGCCCAGGCAACTTGGCGAGACCTCGTCTCTACAATAAATAAAAAAATACCCGGGAGTGGTAGCGTGCACCTGTAGTTCCGGCTACTTGGAAGGCTGAGGCAAAAGGGTCGCCGGAATCCAGCAGGTCAAGACTGTGGTGGCTGGGAACGTGCCACAGCACTCCAGTCTGGGCAACAGAGTGAGACTTAAACTCAAAAAAAAAAAAAAGAAATTTCATTTTAAGAAAAAACAAAATGCATTTATTGACATGGAAAGTTATCCATTCTTTTTTTTGTGTCCTTATTTGAATTGGAGTCTCCCTCTGATGCCCAGGCTGGAGTGCACTGGCATGTTCACGACTACCGCAGCCTGTACCTGCTGGGCACTGGTGATCCTTCCACCTCAGCCTTCTGAGTAGCTGGAACTACAGGTGTGCACCACTGCACTCAGCTAATTTTTTGATTTACTATAGAGATGAGGTCTTGCCGAATGACCCAGTCTGGTCTCAAACCCTTGACCTCAGGCAACCCTCTGGCCTCTGCCTCTGTGCTTGGCAGTTATCCATTCTTTCAATAAATGTCTACTGAAAATATTTTTTAAAAAAACTACAGAAGTGTCAAGGGCCTGACCATCTGCTGTGAAAGCAAACCATGTGTCACCTTGCTACAGTTAAAGTGACCAGTGCTGTTTATGATGCAGTTTAGCTGTGCAGGAAGGCTTACATTATGTTTCATGTACTGTGTTGAAAATTCCAGGAGAGCTAAAATGAGTTTGGGGATTAACAAACACACAGACACAGCGCACTACGCACGTTCTTTGAATCTCATGGATCCATCCTCCCTTGGCTGACTTCTTGCTGTCCGCACCCAGATTGGAGGTTTTTTCTGAAAGCACAAGGCTGCTCTCCTGAACACGGACATGCTCGGCAGCCCAGTTGTGCCAGGGAATGAGCACCCCCACCCCCCCTGGGAGCAGCACTCACTGACAACTCTCGGGTGTTGGTGAGCAAATCCATCCACTCCTGCGCCCCTCGAGTGGGATATGTGCACAGCCTCTCAGAGCGTCCCTTGGATGAGGCTCCAGTTGCCCTCTGTGGCAACTGCGCTGGCAGCATCCCCTGTAGTGGCTTCTGTCCCATCCTTTCTCATTTCCCCACTCCCTAGAGGTGGTCCCTCCGTGTCCCAGAGAAACTCGTTGCAGGATCTGTCTCTAGATCTGCCTCTGGAAGAGTCTACGCCGAGGCAGAATGGCGAGCTTCAATTACGTGACCTTTTGTGTGTTGGAAACAAGACTTTTTCTCCAATGTTGCTGAAAAATGAGGTGTCACTCTACACACACAAAAAGCCCAATGCTTTCTCCGCCACCCACCTTCTTCCTCTGCATACTCTCTACGCCTCTCTGTTCTCTCCCTTCCCACTTCCCTTCTTCCAGCAACTCAGCTCAGAGATGACATAGGGATAGCTAAGTGTTTTCCTTGGAATTCTCTGACTGCAGAGCTGAACAACCTCAAAACAACCAAGACCACAGCATTTAGCTGTCTCCTAAGGTTCAGCAAAATGGCCTAAAAACCTCAAGGTCCCATTACGGGAGAGGCTTAGCAGGCCCTTGCAGGGGGAGTTCTTTTCTTGGCTGTTTGGATCTTGGTTCCCAGGTGTCTCCAAGCCCCGGTGGCCCCACCACAGAGCTGGCTGTGTGGGTGAGCACCCTTTGATCCTACACCCGCCTCACCCCTCTCTGCACCACAGAGGCCTCTGTGGCCCCACCAGCCGTGTCTCAGTGGTGAGCAGCTCAGTGAATGAAAACTGAGACATCAATGACATCATTGCCAGGGCAGCAAATTATTAAGTAGGACCATGTAAACTTCTGTTTAGAGGTTAAAGATTTCTTTTTTTTTTTTTTTTAGTCAGAGTCTCACTTTGTAACCCAGACTGGAGTGCAGTGGCATTTTAATGGCCCCTGCAGCCTCGACC
>CAUYQG010190049.1:0-11738 GCA_963574415.1 Tarsius wallacei | reverse complement strand
GAGACCCGCCTGGGCAACTTGGCGAGACCTCATCTCTACAATAAATCAAAAAATTAGCCGGGCGTGGTAGCGCACACCTGTAGTTCCAGCTACTTGGAAGGCTGAGGCAGAAGGATCGCCGGAGCCCAACAGGTCGAGGCTGCAGTGAATGATTGCATTGGGCTGCTGAAACACCTGATGACCAGGGTGAGAAAACAAAAAGTCGTAGAAGCCAGATCATAGCTACTTCTTGGACAAAAGTTAGAACAGTTGAAAAAGTTGAGCTCATTTCCAATCCACACTGAATGATGCTGTGTCAGTTAGGCATGAGCTGGAAACACAAAGAAATTGGACTTTGATCCTTGGACACAGCGTGTCATCAAAACTCACCTGGAAAATGGATGCACAATCTTGCAGCTGAAGTGCGAGTCCTTCGTGCCCAGGGCAGGCAGAGAGGCCTGGCTCTGCAGGAGGATGGATGGGAAGAGGGAGAATGAGCGCTGTCAGCAGCAGAGGAAGTGAGAGCTCACTGGCAAATAATTTAAGAACAGGAGGATGAATTATAGGGTTGGAGGGATGAGATCTGATAAGACCTAGACTGTTCTGAGTGATCAGAAAGTCCGAGACAGCAGGAGTAGCGCTGGTGCTTCTGTTGGAAAGGAAAGGTTGACTGCCAACCTAGGTAGACATGAATACAAGTAAAACCAAGACACCAATGCTTCAAACACCAGTAACTGCGTCTCCAGGAAGACGCACTCACCAAATCCTACTACGGAGAGGTCTTCTGTGCCCAGGCACCTCCTGACTCACTGGAATAGTCTGAATTGTTGTTCCTTCCAAATATTATTTTGAAATGTTGGAGGTAGGACCCAGGGGGAGGTGCCTGGGTCATGGGACGGATCCCTTATGAATGGCTTGGTGCCATTCTAATGGTAATAGGTGAGTTCTCACTCTGTTAGTTCACAGAACTGATTGTTTAAAAGAGCCTGGAATCACCTCCCCTCACTCTTACTGCTCTCGTCATGTGACATGCCTGCTTTCCTTGCCTTCTGTCATGAGTAAAATCTTCCTGAGACCTCACCAGAAGATGAGCAGATACCAGCGCCATGCAGAACTGTGAGGCAAATCAAACTCTTTTCTTTATAAATGACCCAGCCCCAGGTATTTCTTTATAGCAATGAAAAACGAACTGATATACTCATGTGCCAGACTGGAGGTGTCTTCTACCCAGGGCAGGCTATGTCATTTGTTGTATCTAGTACAAAATAAAAATTTGGGTCCTTCGATCAAAAAGCAGGGAAAAAAATGGCCTTAAAAGTAGTAAAATAGGCCGGGTGAGGTGTAATTAATGCCTGTAATCCCAGCACTTTGGGAGGCAGAGGCAAGAGATTTACCTGAGCCCAGGGGTTTGTGACCAGCCTGGGCAACTTGTCGAGACCTTGTCTCTACAATAAATCAAAAAATTAGCCGGGTGTGGTGGTGCACACCTATGGTTCCAGCTCGGAAGGTTGAGGCAGAAGGATCGCCTGAGCCCAGCAGGTCAAGGCTGCAGTGGCCATGAATGTACTACTGCACTCTATCCTGAGTGACAGTGAGACTCCCACTCAAAAGAAAAGGTACTAAAGTATATAACTCTTTCCTTTTTTCTGAGACCTCTCGCTCTCTTTCCACTTGGTGTGGTATTTTTATTTTCTACTTAAGGTAAACCTGAGTTAAAAAAAATTTAAATTTTTAATTATTAACATGAATTTTACCACTTATCTTTATTCAAGGACATTTTAAAATGCAAATATAAGAGCATTTGTCCTATATGCAGAGTCACTGAAATGACACAATTTTCATTTTGTAGCTGATACGTGTGTATGAATTTAGTTTAGTTCAGTTTAGTTTAGTTTTTGAGTTGGAATCTTACTCTGTTACCCAGGTTGGAATACAGTGACATGCTCACAGCTACTGCAGCCTCGACCTGCTGGGCTCAGACAATCCTTTCGCCTCAGCCTTCCAAGTAACTGGAACCACAGGCGTGTACCACTACGCCTGGCTAATTTTTTGGATTTATTGTAGAGATGAGGTCTTGCCAAATTGTCTAGGCTGGTCTCGAACTCCTGGGCTCAGGCAAATTTCTCGACTCAGCCTCCCAAAGTGCTGGGATTATAGGCTTGAGCCACAGCACCCAGCCTGAATTTAGTTCTTACCAGAACAGCGGAAATGCTACACAAGACTAACTGAACTGTTTTTAACTTGCTACTTGATACACACATCCTCTACCTTCAGACTATTGATGAGTGAGGAAGGACCGAAGGGAAAGGCACTATGGGCTGCCCTCTCTTTCCTTTCCTTCTAGCTCATGATTTGCAGTGTTGGTAGTTGGCTAATGCGGGGATGTGGCATGAGTAAATGAGGATGTGATGGAATTCCTTGATTATTCATGTTTCTTAGAACACCATTTCTGCATTCAAAGCAAGTTCCAGCTCAAAGGGAAAGTGTTGTCTCAGCTTAGTCATGGACATAACACACTGACCCTGAACTTGTATGTGGGCCCACCAGAATTCTGAAGCCAAAGCACAAGTTCAAAGATAAAATGATTGAGAATTCCATTCTGCTGATAAGTCCAGAAGAAAAGCACAAAATAAAAATCAGTAGGAAAAGAATACCAATGTGGCAACAGCAGAGCATTAGACCAAGCACAAGGCCTGCCTGAGCATAAGGCCAAGTGCAAGTACACATGCTGCATGCCCTGATGCTATCCCAAAAGTCATAATGTGCTACCCTGGGTGAATCCTTTTTTCTTTAAGAGTGAATCTAGAAGGGAATTGATGACTGTCAGTCAGCCTCCACCTCGTTCTGGAAGCCTCTCTCCTTCAACCATGATGGATGACATAGTTGATACTGCCCTGGGAATGCCAGCATGATCTCACAAGAAGAAGGTGCTGTCATACTGGGCCATTATACCACTTCCTAACCTTACGACCACCTTAGAGGCCTACGCATTTTCCTCCCAGGTTCCTACTGGGCCTACTTTTCCTCACCAAGAGAAGGTTCCCTGGACTTTCTACCAGGATAAAGGTTCTTCAAGTATTTCAAGGATACTCATTTTCTAGATTCTTGATTTCTTGGCCTAAAATCATGCACTTCTTCTGGTTCCCATTGACCACACCAACCTCACTGCCATCCAAGGAGTTGCCTCCACATTGCCATATCTACACTGCCCCCCCCCCCCCCAACACACACACTTGCTCTTGGTGTCATACACAGAACAATTCAGGGACTTCTCCTGGACTTTCAGCCTGAGTCCCTGAATGAAACTTTTGAAACATTTCCTATGGCTTCAAAATGAAATATGCATGTGCTTACTATGTTAAATGTTCTTCTTTTTTTTTCTTTTTGCTGACCTAGCAAGTCATCTCTGAGTTCTGTAGTTAGGGGAAAAAAATTGTAATTTATTCAAATAAAGATCACCTCTAAAGCTTTATCCTGCTACATACACATACCTGTTTTAGTTTTAGTTTTAGTTTTAGTTCCTGGAGTTTGGGTACATGATACATTTGTCGTGAAAATATAATACGTTTAAACGCTTTTTCTTTTTCAAATTCCAAAGCAAAGCTAACAGAAGATGACTTCACTGATGAATACAAATGACAGTCCTAAAACATTCATCAACTGCTCCCTGGGCGCTTGTTCCTCAAGGTGGCACAATAACTAAAAACTTTCCTGAGGGAACTGTAGAAAGGTCACACCACAGCAGCAACCCAGCCTCGTCTATCTTGCAGGGGGTAGTTTGAGTCTCAGCTCCTAGAAGGAGCCCCGATCCTGGCCCACCCCTCACCCTGAAGTCATCCTTCTCTGAGCTCCCTTGGCTCTTTCATTCCTCCATTCTCTTGCCCTTTGCCTATCATGAACTGTTGGATGTTTTTTTCCAAAGAATAACCTTTATTTAGAGCATTTGACCCAGAAGTTTTCTTTTTCTTTCCTTTTTTTTTGGGGGTCAGAGTCTTACTCTGTCACCCAGACTGGAGTGCAGTGGCATAATCGCAGCTCATCACAGCCTTGACCACCTGGGCTCAGGTGATTCTTCTGCCTCCGCTTCCTGAGTAGCTAGGACGACAGGCACGTGCTACTACACCCGGCTAATTTTTTTAATTTTAATTTAATTTTATTATAATAGAGATGAGGTCTTGCTATGTTGCCCAGGCTGGTCTTGAACTCAAGCAATCCTGCCTCAGTCTCTTGAAGTACTGGGATTATAGGCGTGAACCACCATGCCCAGCCTGACTCAGTGTTAGCGTGCAGACTCCAGGCTCCTCTGCAGATATTTTGAAAGAGAATCTCTGGGACTCTCAGCCATCTGCCGCTTTAACAAATCCCCTAGAGAATTCTAATGCCCACTGAAGTTTAAAAACCACTGAGTTAAAATAAACTGAGTACATACTGTACTACTGTAATAATTTTGTAGCTACCTCCTGTTGCTGCTGTATTGCGGGGAGCTCTAGAGTTGTTAAGTATCCATTTAAACTGCCGTGTGATGATTAAATCTCTCTCTTGAGTTGCGTATCACAGTTAAAAGGGATCTCTTGTGGTCCTCACATATTTTTCAGCATGTTTAATGCAATGCTGGAAACCTTGGATAACACCAAGGGACCCATACAGAGTGCCACTAGTGATGCTGTAAGTACTCCCAAGAAGCAAAGTTATGACATTACAAGAAAAAGTTAAACTGCTTGAGGTCTGCAGCTGCAGTTGCCACCATTTCACACAGGCGATTCATCTTGGAAACAGTGACAGAAACATATGGTATCAGTAAATAAAGTATAGTACTGTAAAAAGAAAACAAAAACAAAAACACCACTGAGTCAGTTCCACTACCCATTTTACGGTTGGGGAAATCAAGGCCCTGAGGCTCACACATGTTAGAAGCATGGAGTAGGGACTAAACCCCAGGTCTTTTCACTCTCAGCCCATCCTGAACCCCTAAACTGGGACGCCTAGTGTCCCTGCAATTCCTTAATATGCTTCTTGATCCTCATTCATCTTGTAAACTCCCTAATGACAAGGACTGTATGAAACAAACTGAAGACCCAGCACAGTGCCGGGTGTGAGGTTGTTATTTCAGCAAGTCGATCAATGAATAAATAAGTGAAAGAGTGATGGTCCCTGTAATGAGGCTTTAGAATTTCCAGCTCATTTTAAGTTAACTTTTGGGTATCTTTATTGATAGCCATTGCAAGTCCTCTTTGGCAGAGGACGAGTTTTAAAGAATAACATAAAAAATCAGGGCTGGGCACGGGGGCTTACATCTGTAATTCCAGCACTTTGGGAGGCTGGGGCGGGAGGATTCCTTGAGTCCAGGAGTTTGAGACCAGCCTGGTAAACATAACAAGACCTCATCTCTACAAAAAATCACAAGGTGTAGTGGTACGCGCCTGAGTCCCAGCTATGCAGGAGGCTGAGACGGGAGGATCACCTGAGCCTAGGAAGTTGAGGCTTTGGGAAGCCATGTTCGTGCCACTGCATTCCAGCCTAAGTGACAGAGTGAAATCTGGTTTAAAAAAAAAAAAATCAGGCTAAAGAAAGCACAGTGTTCCCACAGAGCTAAAATCCCCCACTACCTACTCCAGCACCCAGCATGGGGTCCCCAGAAACATGACACCCTATCTAGCATCAGCACTCCACCACCCATCCTGTCTTAATGCCTTGGCTGTGGCTCTATGCCCACCTTGTGGGCGCAAGGTCAATTTGATTTAATATTTATAATTGTCTGTTGCCTCCCATCTGAGTGGCTGGTGCTTTGATTATACAAACACCCACCACCTCACAGGGTCAAGACGGGGAGGGAGCAGTTCATTAGTCTTTGTGGCTGCGGTAATATTTCATGTCGAGGCCGTGGGTGGATCGGCCCACGCCTCCCCCAAGATGCATGACTGGCTGCAGACACTGATTGTATTGATTGCATCTATAATGACATGATGGCTGCTCTCAGGAGTGGGACATTTAAATATCTTGGCTTTCAGGTGGGAGGCAAAGGAGCCACCGAGCCCAGCCACAAGAGAATTTTTTCTGGAAAAAGTCTCATCAGGTGGTATCTCTTTCCCATAATATCCCCAGACCATGTCCCTCTCCTTGATTGTCTCATGTTCTTGAAACAAATGGATGGGTGGATAAGTGGAACAATGTTGGTTAATTTTTTTTTTAGTTAGATCTCACTCTGTCGCCCAGGCACAATCATGGCTCACCGCAGCCTTGAATTCCTTGAAGCTCCACCTCCACCTCTAGAATAGCTGGGACTACAGGTGTGCACCATCATATTCAGTTAATTTTTTTTTTTGAGTTGGAGTTTCACTCTGTCACCCAGACTGGAGTGCAGTGGCACACTCCCAGCTGCCGCAGCCTCGACCTGCTGGGCTCTGGCGATCCTTCTGCCTCAGCCTTCCAAGTAGCCAGAACTACAGGTGTGTGCTACCATGCCTGGCTAGTTTTTGATTTATTGTAGAGACGAGGTCTTGCCAAATTGCCCGGGTGGGTCTCGAACCTGCGGGCTTAGGCAATCCACTTGCCTCAGCCCTCAAAGTGCTGGGATTACAGGCTGAGCCACCGAGCCCAGCCACTAATTTTTTTAAAATTTATTTTTTGTAGAGATGATGTCTTGCTATGTTGCCAAGGTTGATCTCGAACTACTGGGCTCAAACAATCCTCCTGCCTCAGTCTCCCAAAGTGCTGGGATTACAGGCGTGAGCCACCGCACCCGGCCTTATGTTAGTTAAATTTGACAAGTAAAAGTATTAGAGCATTTGAAGTGAAAAGGCACCCACAGATCTTTGAGTTCAACACCCTCACTTTACAGATGAGGAAACTGAGGCTCAGAGGCAGTCCTAATGTTCAGGACAAAACCTAAATATTCTAGACTCCTAATTGGATGTCCAACATATGATTATTCCTTCATTCTAGTAAATAACAACTATACCAGGGGGACTCCAAAAAATCTGAAATTATTTTTTGGAAGGCAGGCCCCTTGTACAGGCTTCCCCCACCAAGTGTTTTAGTAAACCATCGGCATCAGTGTACCAGCTAGTGCTGTGAGCAACGATTTGTGGAAGAAACATCCTGAGTTGTGGCAAACAGGTGACTGGTTCTTCCACCATGACAATGCACCTGTGCTGAGTGCTCAGCAGTTTTTAACCAAAAACTGCATGACCCCAGTGTCCCATCCTCCCTATTCACCTGATCTCACCCTGAGTGACTTTTTATTTTGTTTGGTTTTCCCGGATGAAGAAAGTCCTCCAAGGGAAATGTTTTGCCGATGTAGAAGAGGTGAAGCAAAAAACGGCAGAAGCACCAAAAGGCATCAGAAATGACAAGTTCAAAAACTGTTTTGAGCAGCGGAAACGCATCTCGAGAGATGCATTGCATCAAACGAAGAATACTTCGAAAGTGATTGAAGTTTAAGCATGTAAGGATAAATACACCATTTAAAAAATAAATTCCAGGTTTTTTGGAGGGGGTCTCCCTTGTACACTGAGGTGGAGCTGGTTCTGGCTCATTGAATGCTTTTTTGTAAGTAGGAAAAGGCTCCCGTTCTCCCCGTGGACACAGGCCTTCATCAAGGTGCATGGGTGGCAAGCAAAATGGCAGCCGGATTTTGGTCCTGCTGGCTCCTCAACTGGGAACCCTTATCCAGTGACAACCCGCACAGTTGTCACTGAAGGCTCTGACGAGGGTAGAACCAAGTTTGCCCCTGAGGACAGAGCCTGAGCCTTATTTACTTCTGTCAATTCCATCTCATCTAGAGCTGCGCCTGGCCCACTACAGGGGGAAGAGAAAGGTTTACATGAGGAAAGAGAGAAGGGGAGAGAAGGAGCAATACCCAACATCCTCAGGAACTTCATTAGTGAAACTTTGTGAAGGCACAAAACAAGTAAAGCCCAAACAGTCTATTGCTAGGTCTGGTGCACAAAAGCAAGGCAAAATGAAATAGAGTCCAATTAGTTTGCTTAAACAATATTAAACTCCAGAGGAAAACAGACAGATAGCCCTGCTGACATTACTGGGAGCTGCGAAGAGGGGCCAGGCAATTATATTAGGGAAAACAGATAAGTTTGTAAGTTGCCAAATAAACAAGCAGTCACAGAGATAAAAGCAGGTGCTTTCCCTAAACGGAAAGCATAACTAAATCATTCATCAACCCCTCATGCAGAGCTTGGGCACCTGATCTGGAGACAAATAAGAGGGTTGTTTTTTAAAATGGTGTTATCTTGAATGTCCTGATTCCTTTGCCTCGAGCTAATTTGGATTAATCTATCTTCCCAGGAGGCTATAAAATTCTTCCTTTCCTCCATAAACCATTGGAAGGACAGATGGTCACTCATCTGCAAATGAAGTTTGAATTCCCTCCTTCCTCCCCATGGTGGGGGGGCATGGAAAGGAGGAGATTGGGGGAGATGGGGGTGTCAAGAGCAGGGAAGCAGAGAAAGGGAAGAGAGATGAAGTATTTTATCCTGTTCAGAAGGTCAATAATGTCTTCACCATTTCTCTGTCTTATTTATTTAAACAACAAGCCCCTGTCCTTTTAGTCAGCTTTGACCCGTGTCACTCCAGAGCAAGGATTTTGTAATTTTTTTTTTTTGAGTCGGGATCTCACTCTATCACCCAGGCTGGAGTGTAGTGGCACACTCACAGCCACCCCAGCATTGACCTGCTGGGCTCTGGCAATCCTTCTGCCTCAGCCTTCCAAGCTACAGGTGTGCACCACCACGCCCAGCTAATTTTTTATTTATTGTAGATATGAGGTCTCACCTCGCCTTGGCCTCCCAAAGTGCTGGAATTACAGGCTGAGCCACCGAGCCCGGCCATAATCTTTTTATGTGAGTTGGAGTCTCATTCTGTCGCCCAAACTGGCGTGCAGTGGCGTGCTCATGGCCACCGCAGCCTTGACCTGCTGGGCTCAGGTGATCCTTCCGCCTCCGCCTTCCAGGTAGCTGGAACTACAGGCATGTCACCACACCTGGTTAATTTTTTAATTTGTTGTAGAGACGAGGTCTCACCAAGTTGCCCAGGCTGGTTTTAAGCCCGTGGGCTCAGGCAATCCTCTCACCTCTGCCTCCCAAAGTGCTGGGATTACAGGTGTAAACTACCACACCTGGCTGGAATTTGTAATCTTTTTGGAGTCATACACCTCTTTAAGAATCTGATCAAAGGATGTGAATACCCTCCTCAGAAAAGATGTATATATGCATATACTTCACACATTGACGAACAATTTCAAAGGGTTCATGTGCTCCCTGAACCCCCTCCTTGGATTCCAAGTTAAGAACACCTATTCTAGGTCCTGAAATTAAAGCCATTTTGAGAGGGTCCTGGAAGCTTACATGGTAACACCTAACATTCATTTTACATTTTAAATGGGTTTGAAGGCCTCAATGTATTAGGAAGAGAAGCTTGGAAATGACTTATCTTAGAAACATTAGTCAAGGCCCTGCTACCTGAAATCTTGGGGAGAAGGAAGAGAAACGGGCAGGAAAATGTGCTAGTACAATCTTTGTAAGGAACATTTCAACATTCAAGAAGTTAGATCTTCATGGAAGTGTAGCCTGCAATTTGTCAATATTGCTACAAGATGGCAGTGCTACAGTCATATGGCTCTTCCAAGTAAACCTACAAATCAAATCAGTAATTTTCCAGGCAACATTTTTTTTTAGATTTTTTTTTTTCTTTTTTTCTTTTCTGAATCGGAGTCTCACTCTGCCGCCCAGGTTGGAGTGCAGTGGTACGCTCACAGTCACCGCAGCCTGGACCTGCTGGGCTCAGACAATCCTTCTACCTCAGCCTTCCAAGTAGCTGGAACTACAGGTATGTGCCACTACACCCAGCTATTTTTTTTTTTTAATTATTGTAGAGATGAGATCTTGTACATGCAACATTTTTGATAAGAACAAATACAGAGAGCCAAATACTTACCTACAAAGTTCCAGCTGCTGGTCTAGGTATTAAGGGTATGAAGATAAAGAAGACACAACTGTGTTTTCACATTCTACTCTTTTTTTCCTCAATCAATAATGTGCCATCGTGGGGCTAGATTTTCATACCTGAAACTTTTTTCAGCCATATCCCCTTCCAGAGTCAGGTAGTGAATACCTATATATCTTTCCCTTTAATTTCATGAACTCTGTGTGGACTGTGCCTGGCATTTTCCTTTGGATCTCTTGAACCCTGAGATGATATAGTCTGTTTTGTCTCATTAATCAGAGAAGAATTATTTATAAACTAGCTGGCTATTATACAGATGAAGAGGAGTTACTAGTCACCAAGGAGTTCCCTAAACACTCTTCATAAACTAGGGGTGGAGTTCCTAGATGCCCCCCATCACACACACACACACACACACACACACACACACACACACACCACACACACACACACACACACACACAGCTGTTCTTTAGGTAGGTCTGATCCATGAGGAGTTTTGGTTTAGGCTTTGAAGGACACGTTCTCTGATTATCTCTCAAAGTATGTATCTTTCCTTCTCTGAATTCCCAAGTCCTTATGATTATGATCTGGCATTTAGCACGCATTTCCCAGCATTTCAGCTTCTTGTGTACAAATCTGTCTTGCAGGACAGGCGTGTGTTTTCATCTGCTAGGGCATCTTTAGTTAAAAAGTTCAATAAACAACCTCGTTTGAAAAGCACCAATCAGCAGGATGTGAAAGGTTAGAGAAGACTGGGCAGGGGGGCACACTGGGCAGAAAAAGAAAAAACAAGCACAAGGACACCTAGGTAGTAAACCCCAGGCCCTCATAGGAGAGAGTAAATTCTCTCAGTGTGACCAGGGAGGCGTCATGAAGGTGGAAGAGAGAATCCTGGAGGGGTGGGAGCAGATAGGTTGAAGGGACCTTGAGTGCCAACATAAAGCATCTGGACTTGGTTCACTAGGCAAAGTTTCCAGGTAAAGAAGATTTCAGCAAGATACAGAAAGGATGATGTGACACTTCTCAAAAGAAGATATACGGGCGGCCAACAGACACATGAAAAAGTGCTCAGCCTCACTCATCACCAGAGAAATGCAAATCAAAACCACATTGAGATACCTTCTAACCCCTGTAAGAATGACCATCATTAATAAAACAAACAACAACAGATGCTGGCGAGGATGTGGAGAAAAAGGAACACTACTACACTGCTGGTGGGAATGCAGACTAATACAGCCTCTTTGGAAGACAGTGCGGCGATTTCTGAAGGAACTAGAGATTGACCTTCCATATGACCCAGCAATTCCCCTATTGGGAATATACCCGGAGGAACTCAAATCATTCTACAAAAAAGACACCTGCACATGTATGTTTGTTGCAGCTCTATTCACAATAGCAAAAACATGGAATCAACCGTGTTGTCCATCGAAGCTGGACTGGATAAAAAAATGTGGTACATATACACAATGGATTATTATGCAGCCATAAAGAAGGACAAATATATGGACTTTGTAGCAAATTGGATGGATTTGGAGTCGATCATCCTCAGTGATTTATCACAAAAACAAAGAAACGAGTTCCATATGTTCTCACTCATAAGGTGACCTTGAACAATTATAATGCTATAAGAAAGTAATTGGCAGTAGCAGAAAACTGTCAGGGGAAGGGGGGTGGGACTGGCAGTTGGGGAAAACTGCTAGGGGAGGGAGGGGCATACCTCATCAACAAGGGTACCTGCATGATCAATGTTTGTATACCTAACCCTGAATTGTACCCTACATCTTTATAATAAATAAATA
>CAUYQG010190047.1:0-34106 GCA_963574415.1 Tarsius wallacei | reverse complement strand
TCGAGACCTGCCTGGGCAACTTGGCGAGACCTCATCTCTACAATAAATCAAAAATTAGCCAGGCGTGGTAGCACGTGCCTGTAGTTCCAGCTACTTGGAAGGCTGAGGCGGAAGGATCGCCGGAGCCCAGCAGGTCGAGGCTGCAGTGGCCGGGTATGGCCACTGTACTCCAGTCTGGGTGACAGTGAGACTCCAACTCAAAAAAAATAAAATAAAAGCGCTTTTATGATTATTAATCTATTTTGGTTATCAAAACAACTCTGAGTGGTATGTAGAACAGATGTTTTCTTACTTTATAAATAAGAATATTAAAGATCAATACTAAGTTACTTAGTATTGAAGTCATAGAATTATATCTTAGGACTACATTTTGTTAAAACAAATTATAACGAAATGAGTGTGTGAAAGAAAAGCAAAAAGTCTCTTCTCCTTGAATACCTCATTCTCTCCCAAATTCCATCAGTAACAGATGTTAACAGTTTAGTGATTATACTTTTATACATTTTCTCTACATATGCAAATAAATATAGTCATGCTTGCGTATGTAATTATATTATAAACATATAGTTATAGAATTATATTATGCCCACTATTATGTAACTCATTTTCCATTTAACAATACATATGTAGTGGCCCCCTTTTCATTAGAGTACCTATAGAGTTAGTGCATTCTCTTGAAGAGATGACGTGTAGTGTTCCATTAAGTAACTGAATCATAACTTATCTACCCACTTCTCTACTGATGGGTGTATAACTTCCAGATTTTAGCTATGATATACAGTATAGTCTATAGAGATATTTTTAAACCTTTGAAAATTCTTATTCGTATTTGCTTATGTTAATATGTTTTAGTATTTCCTTAGGACATACTAAAAACATTGTCTCTAAAAGTGGAGATTTGGGGTCAGGAGGCATAAACATTTAACAATTTTGACAGATTCTTCTAAATTGATTCCTCCTCCCCTCCCAATTATGCCAGCTGGCCTGCTTTTTTGTCTGGAGCTTGCTGTTTTGTTTTATCTTATTATTAACTCTAATTTTTAAAAGAATTATCTTACCCCTTTAAGAATAAAAGAAATTCTGCAATAGAAAATAGGGTTATGGGAATTGAGCTGTGTCCTCTGTGTGAGTCACTACCTTATTTCTTTTCTGCTGGTCTTAGTTGTCTCTGCCAAGTTTACCACATTTTATCCCTTCATAATTTTTTCCTAAGTAAGTCTTGATTTATAGTCTGTTATTTTAGTTCTATAATAGTTTTTTTTTCCAACATGTTCAGATCTGTTAGAACAAATACTGTATCAAGACAGGATGAAATTACTCAAAAAAGCAACAACAACAACAAAAGAATGCAATAGGAGTGGTTTTAAATGAATAACGTATATATATATATATACACACACACACACACACATACACACATATGTATATATATACATACATACACAGACACACACACACATAAATATATATATCTGTATTTTTTTTTGAGTCAGGGTCTCACTATGTTGCTCGGACTGGAGTACAGTGGCACAATCACATCTCACCACAGCCTCAAACTCCTGGGCTGAAGGGAACCACCCTTCTCAGCCTCTGGAGTAGGTGAGACTACAGGCGTGTGCCACTACATTCAGCTAAGTTTGTTATTTTTTTTTGTAGAGAGGAGGTCTCGCTATGTTGCCCAGGTTGGTCTTGAACTCCTGGCCTCCGGTGATCCTCCTACCTTGACCTCCCAAAGTGCTGAGATTACAGGTGTGAGCCACCATACGTGGCCCCAATATCAATATTTTAAGTTATTCTATTAAAAATTATTGTACTCTTGGTTTAAATTATCATGTTAAGCCCTGCACAATTTTTTTCCCCAGGAGAAAGTGGAGCTGGTAAAACGGAAGCCAGTAAGTACATTATGCAGTATATTGCGGCTATCACCAACCCTGGTCAGAGAGCAGAGGTTGAAAGGTAAGGGTGATCTAATAGTGAAGAAAAGTTCTGATTGGAACTTTGTTTACATAAGCTTGGCTAGGCCTAAACTCTGATAAGTATGTGTCAAGCATTTTTTGATAATTACTTTGATTCTCTTATTGCATACTGTCCCTGTATTTTTATTTATAACACTATAACACTATATCTATTTTTAGATTTTTTTTTTTTTGTTTGTTTGTTTGTTTTGAGTTGGAATCTCACTCCATCGCCCAGACTGGAGTGCAGTGGCTGCTCCCAGCCCCTGCAGCCTCGACCTGCTGGGCTCAGGTGATCCTTCCACCTCAGCTTTCCAAGTAGCTGGAACTACAAGCGTGCACTACCACACCCGGCTAATTTTTTGATTTATTGTAGAGATGAGGTCTCTACAATAAAGTTGCCCAGGCGGGTCTCGAACCCGCGGGCTCAGGCAATTTACTCACCTCAGCCTCCCAAGGCGCAGGATTACAGGCTGAGCCACCGAGCCCGGCTTAGATTTGTTTTTAATAGATAAAGGTTACTTTTGTAAACTTTGCCTAATTATAAAACAAAACATACTGCTTTGAAATGGTTGAAAGTGTCCTCATTCTGGCTTACAACTGCCACCTTAAATGTGATCACCAGAGCTGTCATAATTTACTCATACTCTGGTAGGTTTTATTGTTCAAGCTCTCACAGATCTCTTACTCTTTCTGCCATACCAGTGTTTTCTTAAACTGTGTTCTGAGAGTGAAGCAGGACTCTGGAAGGCAGATCCATGCCTTCCCATTATCATTACAACCAGAACCCACTGACGGCAGAAGTTCTAAATGAGATTCATTTTCTAAAAGGGTTTCATGCCATACCACACTGCTGATCACAGTAAGATGAGTAATAAAGCTGGCCTGTGCTCTCTGGAGCCCAGCATTTAGGACAGTGACTGGCACATAGCATTTGCTTAATAAATGCATAAGGAATGAATGATGAGCTTTTGAAAAAATATGGCCATAAAGCAACATGACTTGATTTCATATGTGGTGCAGCCTTTTTGAAGAGAAAAAAAAAGAGTTTTTCTAATTGGATACTTTGAAGCTCAATATTAATTTACTGAAAAGTCACACTTATTACACATTGCAATCTTCAGTTTTATGGATAGGAAGAAAGGATACTGATTTGATTTGAAAGAAGAGAATTTACGCTCAAGTGCCCTTCGTGGATTTTCTTGTTTGCATCATGATTGGGCTAGGTCAAAGAGACATCTTTCTTAATTGTAACATATCCATATTTCTGATTCTAATTTTGAATTCTAATATGGCAAGGACAAGAATATGGATATGTTTTCTTCATTTCCCTAGGAGTTCAGAAGAACAGCTAGCTGAGAAGAAAATTAATTTTACGTCTAGTAGAGTAAGGCATATGTACTTTTATTAGTCTTTTTTTTTTGAGCCAGAGTCTCACTCTGTCACCCAGGCTGGAGTGCAGTGGCCCTCATGGTAGTCAATATCTGTCTGGGGACGGGGAGACACCCCTTACCAACAAGGGTGCCTGGACGATGCATATTTGTAAACCTAACCCTTAACTGTACCCCACAATTTTAAAATAAAAAATAAATAAATAAGTTTTTTCAGAACATATCTTTTTAAAACGTATATTTTTCAATTCAGAACATATCTTTAAATTTCTTTTTCAGAACATATTTTTTTTAAAGTTTGCCTTTGGATTTTTAAGCATTTACTAATACAAGTGCATGCACACAAGCACTCACATGTGCATGCACACATGTAGACACACACAAACACAGATCCCACATTGCATATTGTTTTGCGATTTGATTTACATTCGTTAATATATTCTGGACATCGTTCCATGTCAGTACATGTTGATGTACCTTATTATTTTTAGCACCTGCATAGTATTTCAATATATTATGTTGGAAAACAAATATGTTTATCTGTCCCTATTGGTGGATATTTAAGTTGTGTTTTAAATATTACAAACAATGCCACAGTCAGCATCATGTATGAGCATATTTGCTTGTGTTTTAGCAAAATCTAGTTTTTGAAAAGTCCTAGTCTCTAAAAATTTTTTAAATGACTTTCATTTATCTATGTTAAAGAGTGAAGAATATGTTGCTTAAGTCCAACTGTGTTTTGGAAGCTTTTGGAAATGCCAAAACCAACCGCAATGACAACTCAAGCAGGTTTGGAAAATACATGGATATCAACTTTGACTTCAAGGGGGACCCTATTGGTGGACATATCAATAACTACTTATTGGAAAAGGTAAAATGTGCTTAATTTCTGAGGGTAATAAACATTGAGTACTGAATGTTTTTTAAAAATACATAATTATGTTTCTATAATTTCTTTTATTGTTTCAAAGTAGATTTAATCCTGTTCTCCCTCCTCAACTAGCTTTCTATGATAAGGTATTCTTTTCTGTTCTCTTATTAGCACTTACAGTATAAAGTTGGAAAAAGTTATGGACTTATAGATACAAATTTAGGTGTGTGTGTGTACAGTAGGGCACAGGGATGAGCATGGGTAAAGTTTAAACAAAAATGAATCTGGGATTAATCAGTTCTAGTCTTTTTATATATCACCATCTTCCATACGTTTCAATTTTAGTTATTTTGGTATGTCATTTTCTTCTAGTATCTATTTGCTTACTGCTTTATAGTAACATATATATTTTGTGCTCTTACATCCTGATTATGATGCCCTACTATTTGGTTAGTAAAAACTTAGAATACATTTTTATCTGCCTGTGTGAATGTTAAGCCCAATTTCTGGAAGATTCCAATTGAAGCTTTCCTCTTGGGACTGTCAGAGAGGTTGTGTCCTAGCTAATCTTGGTAATCACTGGACGTAACTGCAGGAGAGCACAGAGTTCATTCACCTGATTTTTGCAGTTAAGCTGTACCTTACAGAGTTAAGTCTCCACCTTGAATTGTACTCAGATCTAAGCTGACATGCTTTCTCAGTTAATGTTTTCCATTCCTATTATGCCATACCACTCTTTATGGCAGTATAATGTAGTATAATCTTTATTTTTGTTTGTTAATTGAAGTCAGACTGTTAAAGAAATAAGCGTTTCATCAGAGTCCATTGAAAATGGACAGAGCATGTCAGATATTATCAGTCTTTTTCCAAAATGTTTCATGGATTCAGTTTATGTACACATTCAATGAATGAACACACATGGAGCCCTCCCCTAATAGCAGTCTTTTTGGAATCATCTGAAGCAGGGGTTCTTATGGACTGATCCTGCTCAGTGATTACAGGATGCATGGCATTGCTTTCTAAAATGCCAGCAGACCCTTGGGAAAGGAATGTTGAGACTATTCCTCCCTAAGCATTCCTTTCTATTCTCCCCACATCCAATCCCAACTTCCCACCAAATTTCATCTTTTGAGTTTCCAGGTTTTTAAAAAATCAAAATAGCCTCATTCTTCAGAAAGCCTAGGGACCTCTTTTAAGCAGAAAAAAGCATTATCAAAAAATTGTATAGGAAACCCCATAGAGAAGACCTACTCTTAGAAGAAGAGTACTGCCCATGGGGATCCTTGGGATATTTTAATGCACTGCAGATACAGAATTCCTTAAGAAAGTGTCTTCTGTATTATTTTAGGTTAACTATTTTACTGTGTTTTTTTTCTAGTCTCGAGTGATTGTGCAGCAGCCAGGAGAAAGAAGCTTCCATTCTTTCTATCAGGTTAGTAATCTTCTGGTATGCAGGTAATTGATCATTTGCTCAGGAAATGAATATTTGTGCAGGAAATGAATATTTGTATCTTGGGCTCTCCCCTGTCCTATGCTTCCCTTATCTCCATGGGCCCATAACACATTATACATACACACACATATTGCACACCCTACCTCACATGCATCTTAAGAGATTGGACAAGCATGACTGTTACCACAAGCTGTCAGGTGGTTGGCCAACCAGATGACTGCCTTGAGTGAGCATCACCCACATTTCCTTTCAATGCAGATAACAGTTTAATGATGATGAGAGCTTTTAAAAGGTCCATTCTAAATATATTCAATTAATTTTGTTTTATTTTGAATGGAAACTGTTGTTCCCATATTTGAGAGGTCCAGAGATGGAATACAAGTTCAGTTTATTTTGCTCGTGGAGATTATAAAGTAATATGATTACTTTTAAACAACAACTAGGATTTATAAATTTACGGGAGAATTATCTTCTTTATCCCATCAATGTTTAGAAAAATATTTGAATATCTCTTTTGGGAGTGTGTTTAGCGTCTAAAGCAAAGTTTTTTAAATAGCCTGCCTGTTGGCAAGTCTTTACATGCAGAGAACAAGCTTAATATATTATTGTAGTTTTTTTAAAGCCCAAAGTAATATAAACCAAGACTAATAAATAAGGTGGGTGATCAAATTAAGCAGTATGGTGTTGGATTTTTAAGAAGTAAAACTATAAATTAAGATTGATCTCCATCTGTATACTGTCTCTGAAGATGATTGAAAGGTTGCAATACAACTGAATACAATTCAGTTGAGTTTAATTTCTTTTAGGTAACTGCTTTAGCCGGCACTACTTGTGTATATATACAAGTTCTGGTATATTTGGTTTAAATATCAATCTGATAATTCTATTGTTTAAGTAAACCAAAGCATACAGTTTGATATAAAGAATTTAAATGTAGTGCTTTCCAAAGCATACTTTATATGAAAGGGCTATCAATATTGTATGTCTTTTTGTTGACAGTTTGCCCTATTAAAAAAAATTTTTTTTCTACTAAATGCAAAAGAGTTCTGTTTATTTCAGGAACCCATAACCTTTACCCAGTGTTTTTCCCACTTGGATGGAAGTATTAAAACTTATCTTTATCCAACACTATAGTCCTGGTTGTCCAATTGTCCTCCTTTCCTGAGGTCTACAGCTTGATGGGGAAGAGCTGTTTGTTTCTGGTGTGATTCAGCATATGACTGTCTACTAATCCCTCTTATTTCCTTGACAATGTTGACCTTTTCTAAATTCTGAAACACAGCTATATCCTGGCTATAATATGGTTACTCAACAAGTAACTACGACAGAGCATAGGATCCTGTTTTACAAATGACTGTACTCAAAGCAAGAAGTTTTTATACTAGTTAAGTTGTGAATTAGATGAGACTTTTATTATTTTTTTCCAAAGGCCAAAATAATCACTTCATTAATCAATCAAGTCTGAGTATATATAACATTATGAAAAAGAAAATAGCAATGGCTTCAAATCCAGTGATAACAATATATGGTTCAGGGGCTTGTGTGATGATAAAAAAGGTCATAGATTGTCACAGTTAGTGCCAACTGCAGCAGCTTCACATGACCTTTCACACTGAAGCAGAAGGGGCGATGGTTTGCTTTCAGCCGCAAGGTCTCCATCGTGCCCTCAGACCCAACAGCCACACTTCCCCTCAACTCTTCTCTTCAGCACCCCGCCCCACCACACCTTGCAAGGCGACAGCAACTAGCACTTCAGGTGAGCACTCCCCTAGATGAGACTTTTAAATTAATTTTCTTTATGACTGCATCCTCTATAACTGATGACAGTGAAGTCATTATTTACCTTGAAAATAAAACAAGCTGGGTGTGATGGCTCATACCTGTAATCCCAGCACTTTGGGAGGTGGAGGCAGGAGGATTGCCTGAGCCCACGGGTTCAAAACCAGCCTTGGCAACATGGCAAAACCTTGTCTTTACAATAAATCAAAAATTTAGCCAGGCGTGGTGGCGCACACCTGTAGTTCCAGCTACTTAGAAGGCTAAAGTGGAAGAATCGCCTGAGTCCAGCAGGTCAAGGCTGTAGTGGCCATAAGTGTGCCACTGCACTCCAGCTGGGCGATAGAGTAAAACTCTGATTCAAAAACAAACAAAAAAACTTCTTCAAACCTCAAACAGGAAGACCTAAATGAATTGAGCTCAGAAAATGATTGAAAGCTAGATTACCATTAAGTTAGAATATTTGGTACAGTATATGTTTTACCAATTTATTTCTAATTAAATATTTTTCAGCTACTCCAAGGAGGTTCAGAGCAGATACTACGCTCTCTGCATCTCCAGAAATCACTTTCATCTTACAACTATATCCATGTGGGAGCTCAATTAAAGGTAAGAATTTCTTCTTTGAGACTGTTCAGACAATCAAATAATCAGAAGGGACATTAAATAATTATGTCTTTTCTGTCCTGTTTTTAAATTCTCAAGGACAGAAATGCAGTAGATTATTGAGCTAACAACCTTGCTTAATAACCCATTACTATATTTTATCACCATCTGACAGGAAAGAAGTTTTTTCTATGTTCAGTGTTTTCTTTAATTTTTAACCCTATTCCTATTTCTTTTATTTTGATACTATAAAAATATTGATAGGACTGAGAAGACAATTCCATATGAATTGGCCAAAGCAAATTAGTAAGACAGAAAAAAAATTAAAAGCACATCTGTTCTCTATTTGTTGTTTTTCAAATATTGATTTTGATATATACTAGAAATAATTTTTAGACCCTTGAGCTTTTCTATTCAACTGTCCAAATTTTCCATTTTCCCCTCCCTTTGCATGCAAATGTTTATACACTCATATGCAGGCACATTTTTGCTCTTTACCTCTAGTTAGTTTTCTGCTAGTCACTTTACAACTAATTCTAATAATATAATGGTTCATTGATAGTATGTTATAAAATGATAATTATATTTTTATCCTATTTTTGTTAGGAGGGAAGGTATATAAATGCATAAAATAAGATATGGAGGGATATAGATTACAATATTAGTTGTTTATACTGGAGAAGTGAGATTGTGGATATTTGTGTTCTACTTTATATTTTTTTATTTTTTCTGTAATAAAATTCATCACTTTTGTAAGTGAGAGAGAAATAAAGAGAAACTATAAAAGAATAGGATCTAAGATGTGGGCAGTATTTCTTTCTTTCTTTCTTTTTTGAGTTGGAGTCTCACTCGGTCACCCAGGCTGGAGGCTGGACTGCAGTAGCATGCCCACAGCCACCCCAGCATCAACCTGCTGGACTCAGGTGATCCTTCCACGTCAGCCTTTCAAGTAGCCAGAACTACAGGCACGTGCTACCATGCCTGGCTAATTTTTTGATTTATTGTAGAGATGAGGTCTCACCGAGTTCCCAGGCTGGCCACAAACCCACGGGCTCAGGCAGTCCTCTCACCTCAGCCTCCCAAAGTGCTGGGATCACAGGCTCGAACCACCGTGCCCGGCCTAGTTTAGTTGTATTGTTATTGCTATGCATATAAATATTGATATTTTGATTTTTGCAATTAATTTTCCGTTATTTGACATTTAGGTTATACTTTCACTTTTTATTTTTACAGTCATCTGAGAGCAGGGATGTTTGGCTGAAAATTAATTGAAAACAAAACAATAGAGGGCAGCACTCCAACTTTCTAAGAATTGACCAGAGGTACTTAAAGATGTGTAAAGGATTGTAAAGTCAACGCTTAAAATGCCAGTGGCTGGGAATATTTATTTTCCAATTATCTTATTGACCAAATTACTTTTCATCAAGTCATGTAGAGTCCCCACAGAAAGCAAGAGTTAAATTAATATTTAGCCTTTTTTTCTAAGTTAAATTTAGCTTAGGTTCCCTTTTTATCAAAGTTTTCCATTTCCACTTTCCTCATCTTTTTTTCTTCCTCTCTAAGAAAAACAGAGTAATATATGATCATAGTCAAAACTTAAAATAAAGATAAACCAAAAGGAAATAAAAACACACTAAATTTTAACATCCAGAGATGATTATTGATAATAATTTGTGTCTATATTTATAGATAGACTCAAACAATAAGTCCTGATTAAATACATTTGCTTTTATTATATTATAATCTAAGCATTAATATCTTCCCATGCAGGTAAATATAAATCAATATTAATATAATAAGTTTAATAACTATAAAGTATTGCACTGTATGTATCTTAATTAGTCCTAAAATGTATGAATCATGTACAATTACGATATTTGGGGTTACAGGTAAGAAAAGACCCAATTAAAAGTCTCCAAAACAATAAGGAACTTAATTATCTCACATGACAAGAATCCCTGAGATGGGGCAGTTCCAGAATTGGTTAAGTTATTGCCTTAACAGTGTTGTTAGGGACTCATGTGTCTTATTTGTTTGTTTTCCCAACTTATAGCTCTGCCATACTCTGTGGACAGGCTCTTTTCTAAGGCTGGTTTTCCTTGTGGTCTCAAAATGGCATTAACACTTTCAGGAGTCACAGACAAAGGAACTGTTCATGGCTTATGTCACTTTATAAGCTAGGGAAACCTCCTCAGAACACTCCCTTCTCCCATCCCCCTACAAACACGTTCCCAATTGTCTTTTTGCTCAGAGTGGCATTTTGTTTCAGTGGCTGGCCAATCACTTAAGGGAATAAGACCACCATGATAAATTCAGACCAATGAAAATTTACCCCCCAGTCTGCATAGAGGCCAATCACAAAGGACCCATGCACTTGGAGAGGCATAAACAAATCCAGGTTCTATCAGCAAGAAGGAAATGGGGGTGAGGAATGGCTGTTAGTTAAGCAGTCAACCATTCTCCACAGTAGGACATTGTGGGTTTTTTTGTTTGTTTGTTTTTGTTTTGTCCAGTAACTTTGCAGTTTCGGCACAGTTGCATTTTATAATAATAGTAATATCTGATACTTGAGTATTTTTTTTAATGTGCTAGGAACTAGGGAGATACTTTATTTAAATTCTCATTCAATTCTCGCAATCACCTTACAAGAAATATATTATCATCCTATTATCATCCTATTTTACCTATGAGGAAATTGAGACTCAATGAGATTAAGTATTTTGCCCAAGGTTAAAAAAAATCAACAAACAACCAAAAAACCCTAGTAGGTGGAGAAGCTTTCTTAGTTGTCTCCAGGACACTAGAAAAGCGTGTGCCTCAGACAGAGAGGTCCTCTTCCTCAGCAGTGAGCATCAGGCCAGATCTCTGTGTCCAGTCAAAAGGAGAAACTCCTCAAGGAAAGCTTTATTAGTCAGGCCTCTGTAGCTACTGCTTTGGGAAAATTTCTAATATAAGCAATTGCCACTGCTTTATTGTGAATTTCTATTTACACACTTGTATTTCCACTGTAATGGCCACAGGTTCTTAAAAGCAGGTGATTCATATTTGAACTGCCTATACCAATTAGATCTGACTTACCAAACATTTATTGAATGAGTGAAAAAGTGAGGTGCTGGTCCCAGACTGTTTAGTAGCTTGCTGAATGACTGAGGCTGGCTGCTTTGCTTTGGGAAGGGTCCTGCTTTTCCTCACCTGGGAAATAAAACACCTGATTACACAAAGTGGGATTGTTGTTGCCAGCCTATACAAGCACACTGTAGAACAAAGAGCCACAAACAACAGTAGCCAAGTGTGTATTTTGGAAGATCCCATAGTCAACATTTCCATTTGTGATCTCACATCCCATACCATTGCCTTCACTGATCATGGAGTGGCGATCAACTTCTCTGAGCCAAATCAGGACTTGCTCCCTCACTGAAGGTTCCAGAAAGGGGCACAGTGCTTATCTTGGGTGATGACTTCCACACACAAGTAGGCTTTGTATGTGCTGAATGATGTTTTCACTCCTAAAATCATTTTTATTTTCTCTGAACACTCATCATCCCAAGTGATTTACTATAAAGGCATCAAGATGCTGGTTAAATGAATTAATTTTATAATTGTTGGATTTTAATGCTCATAGGAAATGTCTGTGACTTCAGTTTTTTATTTTCATCCCTAGTCTTCTATCAATGATGCTGCAGAATTCAAAGTAGTAGCTGATGCTATGAAAGTAATTGGTTTCAAACCTGAGGAGATTCAAACAGTATATAAAATTCTGGCTGCTATTCTTCACTTGGTGAGTAGGGACACTACTAAGAGTATATTGTCTTCCAGACAGAATGCTTTCTCAGAAGACTTTTGTTTTCTATAGATTTAAAAAGTAATTTATTTAGAGAAAATTTTGCTGATGTTTTGAAGAAATTATTATGTCTGTGGTTCTCATCATCATTGTAGAATATTATGAGGGATTTTCAAGCCACCATAGGGTTTGAGACTGTGACTTCAGTTAATTGTTTTACTGGTATTGTCAAGCTTGGAAGTGGTTAATTTCAAGGACAAAGAATTCAGCAATGATATGATTACTAATGGTATTAAGTTTCCAACGGCACTTGATCGTCTCATTTTACAGATTGGGAAATGGCCTAAGGGGTCACTTGACTACCTCAAAGGCACAGTCAGCTCATTGCAGAGCCAACACTGTAAACCATTGGTTCAATATTTTTCCATAATACCATACCAGACTTAGAAGTGAAAAACTGTGTTTGATTGCTTTCACTGCCATTTATATAATTAGAGATTTTTGAACTATAATGAACATGTAATCTTACAATATGTGAGTGATTGCATGGATTCAAATCTGGAGTAAAAATTCTCTTTCACTTTAATGTAGGAAGTTTTCACTGTAAATGAATAAAAAATGTTCAGGATCTATATGAAAAGTATTACACAGCAATATAAATGATAAATAAATGTTTCTGACTAGGAAGATTTTAATATTATAAATTGTCTCATCTCTTTGAATTAGTTTTTAGAGACAGTGCAACAATCCCTCTCAGAATTCAAACAGGAATTTTATTTTGTTTTTAACTTGATCTATCGATTCTAGAATTTACCTGGAATAATAAACCTGTAAGACCAAATAAAGTGTATTAAAGACGAGTAATAGGGTAAGGTGAAGGGAGGAGAGGGAACATGACTAATTCTACCAAATTTAAAATGACAGTAAAACTTACAGGATGCACTGGATATTTGGTAGATAGTTAATAAGTATATATTGCTTATTGAACGAGTAGAATATAAATAGACTCAAGCACTTGAAGAAATTTAATATATTAAAAAAAAAGGTGACATTTCAAATTAGAGTTAAAAGCTAGCCTCTTCAATAAATTGTGTTAGAGCAACTAACCATCTGAAAAATAAAGTTAAATTTTTACTTTAAACTACATAGCAAAATAAATTCTGGATGGATTAAAAGTTTAAATGTAAGAAAAAGAACTATAAAAGTATCAGCAGAAAACATCAAATACTCAAAAACCTTTGGAGTAGTAATAGTTTAAATATGACACCAAAAAAAGAGAAACCCTGAGGCAAGAGATTCATAGATTTGACCACACAAACATACACTGAAAATGAAAAGATAATTGAGTGTCTGAAAAAGAGGAAAAAGTAGATGACACACTCTGTTTTTATATGTTGAGATATGTAATGTATTTAAGAAAGTAGCTACAAACAAGGTCACTTGAATTATATCTTAAATTGACAAATATATCCCTAACATAATGTTTAAGAATCTCTGTCTTGTTTTTTCAATTTTAATATAGGGAAATTTAAAATTTGTAGTAGATGGTGACACACCTCTTATTGAGAATGGCAAAGTAGTATCTATCATAGCAGAATTGCTGTCTACTAAGACAGACATGGTCGAGAAAGCCCTCCTTTACCGTACTGTGGCTACAGGCCGTGACATCATCGACAAGCAGCACACGGAACAAGAAGCCAGCTATGGCAGAGACGCATTTGCCAAGGTGAGATTGCAGCTCACTTTTGTCATCCTTGTGTTGATCTCAGTTGATGTTTGAGTGAAATCCTATAAGGATGCATTCAGATGTTCCTTAAAAGTAGGTTAAGACTTTTAGACACTGTAATAATACATTTTGGCCATCACAGCCTCAATAAAATCTCCTGCCAGAGAAGGTTCTAAGAGAAGCAGAGGCCGGCTGATGGTGGAGCTGAAAAGGCTTAAGTTTTCCAGGGGCCCTCAAGTGTGTGGGCCCCTTTCATGGCCCTCCATGTTGCTTCTCTCACTTAGTAATGCCCCACAAGAGTCTCCTTCAGTCCAACTGACTAAGCTCTAATACATTTAAAAAAATTTTATTTTATTTTTAATTGACAAACAGTAATCAGATATATTTATGGAATACAATGGGATGTTTCAGTACATGTATACATTGTGCAATGATCAGATCAGGCTAATAACATATCTATTACCTCACATACTTCATCATTTCTTTGTGATGAGAACATTTAAAATCCACTCTTGGTGATTTTGAAACATACAATACCTTATTATTAGCTATAGTCACCATGCTGTGCAATGGATCACCAGAACTTCTTTCTCCTCACTGAGATTTGTACCCTTTGACCAGCTTGTCCCCTTTCCCTGTCCACCCTCACTCCTCCAGCCTCTGCTAACCACCAGCTACTCTCTGCTTCAATGAGTTCGACTTCTTTAGACTCCACATGTAAGTGAGCTAATGCAAGTATATGTCTTTCTGTGCTTGGCTTATTTCATTTAGCATATTGTCCTCTAAGCCTGTGTACCATCTGTGGTCTTAGTACCACAATTTGTTTAACCATTTTCCTCTTAAGTCATTCACTTTCTTGCCATTGCAAATAATGCTGCTAGTTTTTATACACCAGTGCTTTTATTTCAGTTGGATAGATTCCCGGGAGTGAGCTTGCCAAGTCAAGGGGTATGCTGATTTTAAACTTTAAATATATTGGTTTTATGGCTGTACCATAATAGCTCATGGTTGCTTTAATTTTTATTACTAGCATTGTTGAGCATCTTTTCATGTTTTGTAAAGTATTTATATTCTGAGAATTGCCTGAGTAGATCCTTTTTGTACGTTTTCTTTGGGGCTGTTATCTTTTTATTGTCAATTTCTAGAAGTACTTCTTATCTCATAAACTTTAATCCTTTTCTGCTATCTGTGTGGTAAGAGTTGTATTTTTCCAAGTCTAACTTTTGTTGTTGTTGTTCTAATGATTTATTAAACTGCTGTCTATTCCATTTTTTACTCTTGTGAGGCTCCGGCTTGGTTTTTAGTCTTGGGACGAATTTGAATTTATCCTAAGTGCAGTGGAGAAGAATTGGAGGATTTTAAGACCGGGCAGTAACATCAAGTTTGAAGTGTTAAAACAATCACTCCTGCCTTATTATGGGAATCTTATGAGGGGTAGAGCAGGAGAGGAAGCAAAGACACCAATTAAGGAGATATTTTATTAATCTAAGAGAGAGATGGTGGTAGCTTGGACTAGGGAGACAGCAGTAGAAATAAGGAGATGAAGATGATTTGAGATGGACTTTGTTGAGAAAATAACCCATGGGACATGCTGTGTGGGTAATGAAGGAAGTAAGAATAATACCTTAACATGATTGGCTCTAGCCTACCTCTCTGGCCTCATTTCATATCATATTCCAGCTTCTTTTTTCATTCTAGCACATTAGTCTTCTCTCAGTCCTCACAAGTTATATTTATCCCCTTTTCCTTCCAGCAACAAAGCTTCTGCATGTGCTATTTCCTCGTCTTGAATTTCTCTTCTCTCCCCACATGCCTGGTTACCGCTTACTCATCCTTCCTGTCTCAACCCAAGCATCACTTTCTCAGAGAAGGCTTCCCTGACTTCCCTGACTATTGAGTAGATTAAATTCCCCACAGATCCCATGCACCTCTCCTTCAGAGAGAGACAGACAGACAGACAGACAGACAGACAGACAGACAAAAAAAGTGTATGTGATTTTTTCCTTCACATCACTCCCTAAGCTCCTTGGAGACTGAGACAATGTGTTTGCTTAGTAATGCATTTCCAATAAACTACACATAATAAATACTCAGCAAATATTTGTTGAATGAATTAATTAATTCCTAAGTGTCTGGCACTGTTTATTCATTGCTAAAAGTCATATAAAAACAGCTTTTGGAGGTGGGAAGAAAAAGAGTCCTGACAAGATGTAAGTTTGAGATGGCTGTGAGACAAATAAGAGTCACTGTCAGGGAAATGGCAAAGCATGGGAGTCAGGAGCTCAGAGGCTCTTCTTTGGGTCTGGATTGGGATAATATATTTGGTAGTCATATTAGTATTATTTCATCCTGGATGAGGTGACCCAGAGAGTGAAAAGAAGAGGGCCATGAGGAATGCCAACTTTGAGAGGTCAGGTAGAAGAAGAGCCCTTACCAAAAAGCGCCAAGAAGGAGCAGCCAGCAAAACAAGAGGAAAATTAAGAAAGGCTGGGATCACAAATCCTAGAGAGAAAACATTCCAAGAAGAGAGTGGGAAACTCGGTTGAGTGCTGCTGACAAGTGGAGCAAGATGTTTATAAATAGGTACAAGAAAGGGTCTCTGTAGAGGTGCTAAGGGTCTTTGATGAGCCATTTCAGTGGTATAATAGGACAAGTGAAAACCTGAGTAGGTTGAAGAGTAAGGGAGAAGTGAAAAATGGAGACAGTGAGGATGAATGAAGAGAGTGGATAGCTGGCTGGAGATGTTATGGAAGGGGTTTCTAAAGACATGGCATTGCAGAGCACATGGGGAACAAGGTATGAATTTATGTCAGCATATGGCATCTTTGTACATGTGTGGTTTGGCATGTGGAGCCTTGTACATTGGATGCATGTTTGAGTCTCGAGGAATTTCAAACCTTGGCCTTTTGGCTCAGATCTTTATTTAGGATTAGAAATAAATGTGCATATTTTTAGAATTCATAGAATTTTAATGGGTTATAGATATTAACTCATTAGTTCCCAACTTTTTATAATTGATGAAATTAACAGTAAAGCAATGAAGGAACTTATATAAGGAATTAGGCAAATTATTGATATAGCTACACAAGGAAACATGCTTGGGGAATGCTGGAATAGATATAGTGGCTGATAATAATTTGTTAAAAATGTAAGCCTTTTACTTTAATTTTGCATGCATTGTATAGTTTTTTAAACAGATGGTCTATATTTTCAATTGTTCTGTTTAATAACAGCTATGCTAAACAATAAGGAGAAGGTAGACAGAAATTTAACATTTATTGCAAATCTCAACAGAGGACTCATTCCCAAATGGGCAGGAATTTACAATGTTGTTTTCTTCACAGGCAATATATGAGAGACTTTTTTGTTGGATCGTTACTCGCATCAATGATATTATTGAGGTCAAGAACTATGACACCACAATTCATGGGAAAAATACTGTTATTGGGGTCTTGGATATCTATGGCTTTGAAATCTTTGACAACAACAGGTAAGCTGGATCATATACTTAAAACCATATTGCTTATTTTTTTATTTATTTAAGTCTAATGTATTCCTTTTCTTGTAGCTTTGAACAATTCTGCATCAATTACTGCAATGAGAAATTGCAGCAGCTATTTATCCAGCTGGTTCTGAAGCAAGAACAAGAGGAATACCAGCGGGAAGGGATCCCGTGGAAGCATGTGAGTAGACTCTTGTGGAAAATGTCTTCATGTATTTCTCATATTGCTTATAATGTAAAATCTTAGCATTTTAGGTATTTCTTGATCTTTTTGGGTGGTTGAAACAGCTGAACCAAAGAGTTACTTTAGTTTTTGTTTGTTTATTTGGATATGTTCATTTTCAGGATTGTTAGGTGGGATTTCTCTAACTTGATAGACTGCCTCACTGGTTCTCTGAAAATCCTGAGTTACAGCCAGTAAACCTAACATTTTTACTTTGTGGCTTATACCATATGGCCTTTCTGTTTTATGTCTGTCTATTAGAGTTTAGCATCATTTATTATAAAATTTTGCCTTAAATTGGGTGGACTTTGCTTCCAAATCTAGTTTCTTCCTCATGTCCTTTTTTTCCTTCTCTTCCTCCTTCACTTTGTAAACTAATTGATATTTTATTGTCTTCAGTTAATGTTGTTCATATTCTCTGAAACCCATGCTTTAAAATACCTATATTGCCTTTCTTCTCCATTTACTTTCTTTTGTCTCATACTTCAGTCATCCCCTGTTTTCTCATGGCTCTTTGTAAACTTTTATATTTGTTAGGAGCAAACTAGTCTAGTAAGATATAGCCTGAGAGTATGACTGGTCTAGGATATAAACCACAGAGATCACGGCTAAAAGGCATGACTTGTTTGGTTTTCTTATTCCCTACAATTAGACTTCCTACTTATGATAGAACTAAGACCTGGTAATATTTCTTTTAAGTTTGTATTTTTATTTTGTATTTTTATTGTTTATTTTAAAGATGCAGGGTACAATTCAGGATTAGATATACAAGTGGGCATCATACGGTAAAGTTTGGGCCTCTAGTCCTCACTTTGCCTGGTTTGAGATCAGGTACCCATATTGACGTTATGTGTGGGCCCCCTCCCCCTCCCCCACCCTGGTAAGTTCCCACTACTGTCAGTCCCTTTCTTATAGCAAAAACATGGAACCAACCATGCTGCCCATCAAAAGTTTGTATTTTTAAACAGTTTTGAGAATATATTTGAAAAATGCAAAAACTTCTGAGTTTCCGTAAGTTTCTGAGTTTGTAAAAACCATGTTTATCATCTTGCCAGACATTGAAAATAAAGCTAGTATTTGTTTTCCAGTATCCAACATAATAGCAGTAAAAAGTTATTTAGAATGCTATATTTATTTCATTTTTATTTTTTATCTTAAAATTTTTTAAAAAAAATAATAGAGACGGGGTCTTGCTATGTTGCCCAGACTGGCCTCAAACTCCTGGCCTCAAGCTATTCTCCCAACTCAGCCTCCCAAAGATTACGGGCATGAGCCACCAAACCTGCCCTGAAATGCTATATTTAAATGACTTTTATATTGCCTCCTACCTTCCTATTTTCTGTCTCTTCTCATTCAGAAAAAAGAGACAGTGATATAATAAATAGCTTTCCAGCCTCAAACTGCATCTTTACTTTCCATGATGTGTTAAACATTAGAATATCATAAAGAAGTTTGTTTGAGAATATTAGCATAAATTTTACCTATTTACAAATAAACCAAAGAGTTACTTTAGAATATAATTATCTATACTTTGATTTAAATAGTGAGCTCTTATCATAATTAAAATGTAATTCAATTACGTTTGTATGAAGCTTTCTAAAAATGAGTCTGTTTTATTATGTAACACATAGTATAACTGAAACTTATATTTTTATAGCAATTTAATCATAAAACTTGTTATTCAAATGTGATTTCAAGGTACTGGTCAAAAATATCCTTTAACAATCAAGGTATCAAATTCCATAGGCAGAATTGATAATGGGAAAAGTAACAATTATGGTAGGCTATTCCAAACATCAGAAAAAGAAACAAGAACCCTAAAATGCAATCGTTTTTCACTATATAAACCAAAAAATATGGGAGGGAGGGAAGGAGCAGAAGATTAACCCCAAGGTAACAGTTACTGACTACATGCCAGTTCTTCCCAAAATGAGATCTCTAGTCTGAGTATTTCCTTTAAAAACTCCATACTTCTAAACATAACAATTCTTTTAAAAAAAAAAAAATTTTTTTGTGGAAAATTTTAAACATTCTTAAGAGGGGAAACTATAGTATAATAAACTCTATGTGCCCATTCCCGTTTTAACACATCAGTAGACTGCTAGTCTGTGTCATCTGTTCCCCTACTCACCTGCTCCCAAGTTATTTTGAAGCAAATTTCAGATATTGCTTTGCTTCACCTGTAAATACTTCAGTGTTTTTCTCTAAAAAATAGAGTTTTGATCGAATAAATCTCTCTGCTCAAAAAAAAAAGTTTTACAAAAACCATGACCACAATACTATTATCACACCTAAAAAAATTCCTTAATATCGTAAAATATCCAGTTGTTCATATTTTATATTTTCTCAATTGTCTTATAGTTGTTTTGGAGTTTGTTTGAATTTGAATCCAAATAAAGTTCTTATGTTATGATTGGCTGATGGGTTTCTCACACATCTATAGACTTTCTCGTCCATCTCCTTTCTCTCTCTCTCTCTCTCTCTCTCTCTCCATTCTTTTGTTGAAGAGAATTAGTCATATGTTCTGTGGAGTTGGCCATAGTCTAGAATTTGCTAATTGCATTCCTGAAGTGTCATTTAGTATGTTTCTTCATTCCTTGTATGTTCTGAATATTGTTTGTTAACTCTAGAGTCTTGACTGGATTCAGGATTCGTTTTTTGTTGGGTTTTTTTTTTTCATTTATTCAGTTTTATAGACTGTGTGTGAACTTCCACCAGGAGGTTCATGATGTCTGGTTGTCTGTGATTCATTCACTTTTTAAAACTTTTGATGCTGAGTTTACAAATTATTTTAACTATTGAGAACATGCCACTCAAACATAAAGCTGTTGTATTTGGAGGGAAATGAGAGGCCAGAGCCCCATCTCTCTATGCCACCCCATCACATTTCTTCTGGCTCCCTATGTCCCTTAAGAAACCTCCCAAGAATGCCAGCCAGGTTGGAAGAACCTAGTTTGAAAGACTACTGCTTTAAGCAATGTTTGAAGCAGCATTGAATTTATAAATGAAATGTTACTGGAATCTTCAGCAAAGATCAATATCCTTTAACAATATAATTGGAATATTAGAGAAGGTACTTCTTCAGTCCTGGGGTCAAAAGAATTAGTCTTTAATTCCATAGTCCCAAAGTCTAAGATGTCAGCTATCAATTAATATAGGGTTCCTGCTTTTGAGTATTTTTCGGATTTTTTTTCCCCTAAAGATAGAGATAGCTTTTCTCCCTAATTAAAAATGTAATAAATGCCCATAATAAAAGTAAATATTTAGACCAGGCTTCTTCACCTTAATACCATTTTAATTTTGAACCAGGTAATTCTTTGTTGTGGGGCAGTTCTGTGCATTGTAGGAAGTTTAGCAGCATCCCTGGCCTCTTCCTGCCAAATGCCAATAGCATCGCCACACCCATTACAACAACCAAAAATATCTCCTGACATTGCCAAATGTGCTCTCGTGTGCCGATCACCCCTAATCAAGAATCACTAATTTAGACAAACAAGTATAAAAAAGAAACTAAAAGCCTCCCAGTTTGCAGGCTTCAGTCCATGGGATACTGAAGAGTAGAGCAAGAGTAGGAAGCGAGCTGAAAGCCACAGAAAAATAACTGGCTTCAGTCCTTGGATTTTACAGTAAGGAGCAGGAATATGTGTAACACTTTAGTGGTGTATTACAAGTATATAGACCTTATAGCAGGTAATGGGACAATGCTTAGTTTAGGTAACTCCTGCTTAAGACAAGACATACTAATACACAGGATCAAAATATGTGATAATAGGCTTCCCCTCTTTGTGGCGCTTAGCTTGCCTGAGTTGGATCTGTGTGTACTCTCTGTATATGGTGACAGGTATACTGCAGACTCTCCAAATAAACAGGTGTAGTAGAGGATTTTTGGACAAACTTTGTGTATATTGAAATTACTAAAAGGCCAGAAGTTATTTAGAACTTCATTCAGCTCATGGAAGTAAATGAAAAATGTATTCTTATCTTTTACAGATACTTACATCTCAGAATTCAGTTTTTTATATTATATCCAGAAAAATGTCAAAACTCTGTTAGGCCTATACATGCTTTTTAACTTTGGGGAAACTAAAAGAAATGCTCTTTTGGATTTTAGTCATTCAAAGTTGTATAACTAAAAATGCAAGTTCTGTGTAATACCTTAACTGTATTATCAAATAGTATATCAGATATTACTTTGAGGTTATTTGTGAGCACTTCATGGAAGGTGGGTCTTATGGTTGGTTAATGGCAAACAGATTGGTATGAAGGACAAGGGTTGGGTGTGGGATATGGAGACAGGATTAAAACGAGTTAGTAATGAGAGAAATATTGTCTACTAAATTTATAGTTTTTGCCTTACCCTATACTCATCTTAGGGAAAGTGCTTCATGATATAAAGTTATTTAAAAGAAATTTTTAAATAGCCTCCATTAGAATATGTGCTCATTTTAGTGTAAGACCTCATTGATGTTAATCACATATTTGATGGAAACCTGGGTGTTTTACCTGTTCTGGTCACTGTTCTCTTTGGAATTCCTTTCATGCTGTGTCCTACAGATTGACTACTTCAACAATCAGATCATTGTGGACCTTGTAGAGCAGCAGCACAAAGGAATCATTGCAATCCTAGATGACGCTTGCATGAATGTCGGCAAAGTCACTGATGAAATGTTCCTTGAAGCACTTAACAGTAAATTGGGCAAACATGGTCATTTTTCCAGCCGAAAGGTAATATGTTTAATGACACCTTCCTCTTCTTTTGACTTGTATGATTTTCCTCATTGTTTGACAGAGTTAAATGACTTTATATGCTGGGTTAAAAGAATGTCTACTTAAGTAAGAAAGAAGGACCACAAACATCCATTAAATGATTTATTGCTGGGGATACATTCTGCCTTTCTGGTTTATAGTATGGCCAGACTGATAAGATCACATTATCCAGGAGAGGGAGCTCCAGACTGTCCAATTTGCTAGAAATGGGAAAAATGAACATGATTCTTTAGAAAGCATGATGTCATTTATAACCAATAGGTGCAGAGTACTTGTTCATGTGCTAGAATTTTACTCCTGCATCTAATAATTCTGGCATGGAAAGTAGCTTTTGTCCTTGCCTTTTTACTCAGTTATAAAATATGTGTGCACTGTCATGATTCTTCAGACTATGTGACTTTCTTGAAAACAGAGAAATTCCAGTTGTAATTCTAGTTATTACAAGGAAACACATTTCGTTAAATGAATGGGTATACTATTAACTCCCTATTTTTCACAATCTAAAAATGTCATAAACAGATCACATTTCTGTAATAATTGGTGGCAGTTGTGGTTATCAGACCTTTGTGCCATGCCTTGCATGTGGTATGTTTGTCATTAGTATTGTTCAAGGAATATGTGTCAGAAAAGGGCCACATCATCATCACTGCTGAGACTTCCCTTCAAGTACAGTCTTGTCTAACAGCAGCCATAAGCTGAGGGGAAAACAGGCCCCCTGTTCCTTCTTGTCCATAAAGAAAGGAGACAACATTTCTGTTTTGCCACAATTTCATATAAATTTGTGACACGCTGCCATTTTCTCAGCATGCATAAATCTGTTTTCTAACATTGTCTCCTTTGAAATTATGTAATCAGAACAAGAAAATCCCACAATTCACTCGATAAAGCCCAAATCATAAAGAAATAGATCACTGGCTGATATTTATTTTAGGCCATTTGTTTCTAAAGTATTCTTTGTCTGTTACTGAGGTTTATAATCTTGCTGTAAGTTGGCTTTCAGATACTACAGACTGATATGGGTTATACCACAAATACCTAACAAGTGCCTCTCATTTTCCAAGTGCAGTCCAAAGTGCTAGGGATAGAGCAGTAAGCAAAGCTGGAAGCCTCCTAAACAATTTAGAGTGATGCTTTTAAAGATGGCATGATTATACAGGCAGATGTCCTATCTTTGAGGGATAGTTTCTAAATACCCTTTGTAATCACAATTTAGGTTTTGGAGCTCACCTAGCATTAGGCCTACCAGATGCTAGACAGTAGGTGTTTCAATTCAAAGTTGAATTGAATTGTTCACAGTCATACCAAATAAATATTACTTAAATCTTTGTTTAAATAAATAGATACAAGTCAGCTGGGCTCAGTGGTTCAGCCTGTAATCCTGTGCTTTGGAAGGCTGAGGTGAGTGGATTGCCTGAGCCTACGGGTTCGAGACCTGCCTGGGCAACTTGACGAGACCTCATCTCTACAATAAATCCAAAAAAAATTAGTCGTGTGTGGTAGCACACGCCTGTAGTTCCAGCTACTTGGAAGGCTGAGGCAGAAGGATCACCGGAGCCCAGCAGGTCGAGGCCACTGCACTCCAGTTTGGATGACAGTGAGACTCCAACTCAAAAAAAAAAAATAGATTCAAGTCTTACATAAGAAATCAAATCCACCTCATTTTAATGTCTTCTACCTTGGTTGTTTTGCCTTGACCTGAATTAAATGTGTCAACCAAATATTTTGAAATATAATCTCATTCATAAGAGTAACTGTAGGCCAGGCATGGTGGCTCATGCCTGTAATCTCAGCACTTTGAGAGGCTAAGGTGGGAGGATCACTTGAGGCTGGGAGTTTGAGACCAGCCTGGGCAACATAGCAATACCTCGTCTTTACAAAAAAATACACACAAAAAAAATAATAAGTCTGGTGGGGTGGTGCATGCTTATAGTCCCAGCTACTCCAGAGGCTGAGGTGCAAGGACTGCTTGAGCCCAGGAGGTCAAAGCTATGGTGAGTCATGACTGTGCCACTGCACTCCAGCCTAGGTGACAGAGTAAGACCCCAACTCAAAAAAAAAAAAAGAAGAGAGACAGTAGCCATACATACTACTTTTAAGTACTTGCTACCGATGTGATAGGAAATGCTTAATAGTAATTTATCTGTGAAGTTTTTTTATTTTTCTTTTAAATTGTGGGAGCTCAGGTTTCCCAACAGTCAGACCAGTAGCTCTTTCTTTTGACATTTTCCCAGGACAAATACTGAGATGAGTGTGTTATTCTCTGGGTTTTTTTGCCTAATGAAGGAAAGAAATGAAATGACCAAGCTGTCAGGATATTTTAATCACTATGAATTTTTTTGTTAAGTAATGCTGTTATCTGTACCCTACATCTTTACAATAAAATATATAAAAATAAATAATAATGTTGTTATTATGCTGTATGCTGAGCCAGGTGTCATCATTTGTACTGCTTACTGATTAGATTTATTGGCATATTAAATAAGAGGTTTCTGGCTTGTAATAGTTGTTTTATTTAGGGGCTAAACTGTTTCTTACGCACTAAAATTACCATGGAGAAGCATGTAAATGATCCAGTAAAACATAAAATTATTACTTAAAATATCATTAACATAAAATGTTAAATGATAAATATATAACTGTTATTACCAAAAAAGTAAAGAAAAAATCTAAAACCTTCTGTGTCTAGACAGTTGAACTTTTTCAGTATTCAAATGTAAGAATATTCCATAGGTATAGATGTCTCTTGGGTTCTTTTTCTTTATGGGTTTTTTTGGGGGGGTTTGTTTATATAAATACAAGGGTTTTTGTTAAAGGGGTTAATTCAAGAGAGAGCAGGAAGGAGGAGTTAAACATTTTGAAGACTTTGCATATTAGATGCTTTGGTTGTCATAGTTCATTTAACCCTCAGAACAACTCTATCAGATAAGTTATTAAAAAAGACAGAGCAAGTGGATGTAGAGCCAAGATTTGAACCTTGGTAGTCTGACTCTAATTTCCTGTAATTATTCACTTGTCAAATTAATAGACTAATTATTCCTCTAGCAATCTGCATATCATTAGAGAACCCACCATCATGGTTGGGATTATTTGTTATCTAATATTAAAATCTAAGTGCTTTTTGTATGTAACTGTACTCAGTGCTTTGTGGATTTTTAGATGTCTGCTTAAGAGCTTATAGGATTCCAAGTGATCCTTCTTCACAAGGCAAACAGAAGTCTAGGAGACAAGGAAGGTGGTAGAAAATTGTGGAGCTCTCCAGGACTATATAAAAACTGCCTTTCTTTAAATGATTCCTCTTCAGCATGAAAGAGCTGCAGAAGAGATTGATCTTCTGTGGAATGACAGGCCTGAACTGGAGTCCAAGTTTAGCAGACGGAAGAGCCAGCCTACTGTGTACATAGGAGACTACAGACATTACGTTTGGTTCCCTGGAACCAAATCCTTCCCAGAGTCCTTCACATACCACTTACTAGTTATGTGATCTTGGGCCAATTACCTACCCCCTTTGAGCCTTGTTTCCATATGTGTAAAAGAGAGATCATAATACTTACCTTAAATGTCAGTTGGGAGGATTGAATGAGATGTATGTGCCTAGCATCTAGTAAGCCTTCAGTATGGTTCTTTTTACGTGAACCTTGGAAGAGAAAGAGACTGTATCTATCACATTGGGTTGGACTGCATTAGTTAGTAGCCAAGATTTAAGTGTCATAACATAGTAGAAGTGTACTTCTCTCTCGGGACCCAGACTTCCTCCATCTTCTTGCTATTCCATCCCCTAGGGACCATCCTCTGCATCCTGCTAGTGGGAGGAAAAAAGAAAGCACAGAGGGGGATCATCCACTTCTTACTAGCTTTGGCCTGGAGCAGCCACATTGTCCAGAACATGGTTACTTGGCCATATCCACTTGCAAGAGTAGAAGGAAATAGAGTCTAGCTGTGTGGACTTCTGATGGAAAGTTCACAGTCTTTGCTATATAGGCCATATATTTAAGTCAAGTCCCACGCAATGTCATTCCATGATTTGTGACATTGTTATCATCATATATTAAGTTGGAATATATTTTTAGGAAAATAAAAATATCTGATTTCAAAAATAATCTTCTTGATTTCTTAGCTCTGTGCCTCAGATAAAATTCTGGAGTTTGATCGAGATTTTCGAATTCGACATTATGCAGGTGATGTAGTGTGAGTATCTTACTTTGATACCTAACATGATGACTTGCATGCGGCCTCACTTCAGAAAACATAACCAGGGAATATATAAATTTTTAAAATTCATTTATATTTTCAGTCACTTGGTATGTCAGTATATTTTAATTTGGTCATTTAGAAATTGTCATAGCTTCATTTATTTCTTGCTTTTCAATCATTTATTGAGCACATACTCTGTGCCTATGCACCATTCCTAGCACAGTTGGTACTCAGTAAAAATCAGTTGGCGGATGAATAAATCATGAAAGTGTGTTAAGGACTAGGATAGGAAGGTGGATAATATGGCCCTTGCCCTGAAGAAGCCGACAGTTTAGTGGAAGATACAAACAGGTACATCATAAATCATTATAATAAAGAATGGAAAGAGTAAAAGCAGAGAGGCGCAAGCCATTATGGGAGCAGTGAGAAGGAATAGTTAAGTTCAGTGTGAGGAGTATGGAGAGGTCTTGACGGAGGAAGTGATATCCAGCTTGAGTCCTCAAAGTAAAAGAGGGTTAGTCAGGGGAATGAATTAGAAAGAGGAGAGAGATGAGAGCGAATTCCAAGTCAAGAAACAGTAGCCATAAAAAAGACCTGCAGGTGAGAATTACCTCTGTATTGAGAACAACAAGTGGTTGGGTAGCTACATAAGCAAAAACCAGTTTTACTATATTGTTTAACAAATATTATTTGAAAAAAGTAAGACACTTGCAAGCCATATTTTTACTACAATACAGTAAAAGTAGAAATTGATAAGAAAATATAACTATTAGTATATTAGGTTCAAAGGGCAAATTACCACAGATTGGAAGCTTAAAAGAACAGAAACATTATTTCACAGTTCTGGAGGCCAGAAATTCAAAATCAAGTTATCAGCAGGGCCATACTCCCTCTTAGGCCTCCCTAGAGGAGAATCTGTTCCTTGCTTTTTCCTGCTTTGGTGGCTGTGAACATTCCTCATCTTGTGGCCACATTACTCCAATCTCAGCCTCCGGGGTCATATTACCTCCTCCTCTTTTGTGTGTCTGTGTTAAATTTTCCTCTGCCTCTATCTTGAAAGGACACTTGATATGGCATCTAAATAATAAAGGATTAGCTCTTTCCTCAAGATGCTTAATCATATCTTTTCCCATATAAGGTAACATTCACAGATTCCGGGGAATTTTTGACATGAATATCTTTTGTTGGGGGTGGCTTTTTTATCCTACTATATTTAGTATGTTTTTACTGTCCATCAAATGCTGTTCTTCATCTTATTGTTTAAAGTATTCTTTTCCTTTTTTTTTACATTTGGAATTCTTTTCATGTATCCCATTACAAGATGAGGTTAAACAAAAAAAGTAAATGATTATCTCTATAAATGCTGAAAAGACATTTGAAGAAATTTTAATTGCTGTTTCTGATTTAAATTAAAATTTCAGAATCATAAAATAATATAACTCAAAATTATCACCCCATCTGTCAAATTAACCGTTAGTACTAGAATGGCACCATTTCCCACTTTTTCTGGTCCTGTTCCCAGGTTCCAGAATACTGAAGAGGGAGGAAGATACAGTACATACAGATATCTCCCATTAAAAATCCAAGTTTCACTTACAGGGTGCTTTTATACAACTCAGAATGGCATAAATGCAGAGTTGCAGAGGCCTTAGAGATCACCTAGGCCAGCCACTTTGTTTTGCAGATGAAGAAACTTAGGCAAAATGAATAAAATCTTTACCTAAGGTCACACAGCAAGTTTATGGAAGGCAATAACTAGGTTTCCAGACTCCCAGTTCAGAACTCCAATTGATCCCTTTGAGGGATATTTAATGCCTCAGACTTCCTCTTTTCTCCTTAAGCCCTTCAATTCTTTTCTGGATTTTTACTGAGTATCTTCTGTGTGCTCAATACTTTATGAGGTATGGTCCCTACCCACAAAAAGCTTTCCATGTAAGATATATACATACATATATGATTGTGTATTCATTTATACACACATGTATATACACACACATATACATACATGTATGCAATAAAAGATCATCTAAAACAATTGCCATATGAGTAATAGCAAGTGCTGTCAGAATATAGAATAAGGAAATACTTATAACTGTGTGTGATTAAACCCAGGAGGGCCAATGCTGGTTTTTGGAGGCTAGGAATTATTTTTATAGGAAGAAGTGGGAAGGATGATTTAAAAAAATATTCAGGAAATAGCAGCTAGGTCCATTTGATTGGAGTGTTTCATTTTTTATAGCACAGAGAAGTGCCTCAAAAAGTAGCTTGAGATCAAATCACAATGAGTCCTGAAAGCCAGAGTCCTTCAAGCTTCAAAGTATGAGTTGTATGAGTTAGACAACAAATTAAGAAAAGGTCAGGTGACATCAAGGGTTCAGTCAAAAGTGACTTGAAGGCAAGAGAATAATTTTGGACATGGTGACCTTAAAGTGCTCATGGGCAGCATAGCCTGAAGGAACTTTCTTGCAGAATTAAATATGTAAGGCAAGGACTCAGGGTTAGAGATCTGGGAATTGCCTGCATTGATAGGATTGTCAAGGAAGAAAGCATAGACAGGCAGGAGTACAGAGCTGTAAGGCCCAGCTGCATCTAGAGTTAACTGCCTAACTTCCTAGCCTCTCTGTTAATCACCCAAAGCGCCTGATTACTTTTATCCTCCCAACACTGAATTTGCTCCTCCTGAAGTCCAGGCCAGTTACTGAAGCAGTACAGCTTCCATTCCCACTCTTCTCACCAACTGCAATCTTAGCTGGCCTTTCAAGGCCTCACTCATCTCCCTTCCTCCAGCCATGAGTACTGGCCTCCCCATTCTCTCTCCAGAACTCCATGCATGTGCCTGCTTTCATTCCTCTATTCAATGTTTCCCTCTGTGATCTACCTGCCTTTTTCTCCTCTGCTTATCCAATTCTTACCATCCTTTGCAGTTCTCGGATTCTTTTATCCTACCCTGAACATTGAGTGAACCTTAGGCAAGTCACTTGACCTCCAAATGGAAGAGACTGTTAGTTCCTGTATGCTGCTGTTTTGCTTTTATATTAGGAATGCTGGATGATAAATGTACATATCTTTTTAAAAGTCATCTCCTTGAGGTAAGCATAAACTGGTAGAAAATGATGATCTTAGTCACAATGATAGTACTGATAATTGCCCTCCTTTTGAAGAATAGAAACAAAGTCCCTTCTGTTTAGTAGGTAAATTTGATATCCTTTAACACAGAACAAGATGGACAATATCAGCTTTTTGGATGTTCAATTACATAATTAACAGAAGAAAGGCTTGTAGACTCCTAGAAAAGCTTAAATGTGGCTCTTGCTTGGGGAATAATGCATGTTTTCTGTGTTTTTCCCTATTAGCTATTCTGTCATTGGTTTTATTGACAAAAATAAGGACACTTTATTTCAGGATTTCAAGCGCCTTATGTATAACAGGTAAGATTGAAATTATATTAATTAACTTCATATTAAGCTCTGACATGTATAGTATGTAATATATATGCACATGATTATTTTTATGTGACAATTTTAAGAGTTTCTGGTAGACTTTTTAGTTCTGCTTTATCATACTTAATGAGTGAAATAGTATATGACTTTGTGATTATAAAATCTATAAACTTATGACAGGACCTGCTACTAATATAATTTGCTTTGATTTCCCTTGGGTTGCCTCAATTTCTCTGTTCACCTTCTGGCACCCTCTATCAGTGTACTCAGCAGTTCCCAGGCCAGACCAATGGTGATGGAAGAAGTGTCAGGTGATCTCGGGCCCAGCTGGAAGCTTTGCACACTCAGATTCCCACTGTAGTGTCTTTCACCCGAAATAAGAGACCACTCTGATATCAGAGTGGCATCTCATGTTGGTGAGCACTGATTGTGACTGAGCAGACAGAATCTTCTTTCAAACCAACAAAATGTGAAAAAGTTGTGGCAAAATAAAACCAGGCAAGTTTAATCCCAGTATGGATACTTTGGCAAGAAGACTCATGAAGAAGAAAGAGGATTCTTGGACAGCTTCTTATAGGTCGGAGAACTGTATTCACTATTCATTAAGTCTACTTAGTTGGTCAGTAGCTTATCAAAATGTGTTGAGCACCTTTGAGCCACACGTTCTTCTATGATCTGGGATACAACTATGAAAAAAATATAGACAAGGTCCCTGCCTCCAGGGAGTTTATACTCTAGTGGAGGTGATAGTTAATAAGCAAGGAAACAATTTTCAGATAATGACAAGTATTGTGCAGAAAAATAAAACAAGTAAGAGATTGGAGTGTTCAACTGAGAAAGGGCAGGGTAGGTGCTATAGATAGTAGGGTAGTCAGAAAAGGCCTCCTACTAAAAGTGACATTTTAGCAGAGTCCTGAATGAAGTAAAGAGGGGAGCCATGCAGGTAGCTGGAGGAAAAGCATTCCAAGCAGAAAGAGTAGCTAATACCAAGGCCCTAAGGTAGGAATAAACGTTAGTGTATTGTTAGCAGGAAGGATAACAGAAAGGCCTGTGTGGCTAAAAACAGAGTGAGGGATGGGGAGAGTAGTAGGGAATAACCTTAGAGAGGTAGGCAGGGCCTGCATTATAAAGAGTCTGTGAGCCCAGGTAAGGACAGAGTATGAAGGAAAGCCACTGGAATTTGTGATGCAATATGATGTATATTTTAAAGAGATCACTGGTGCTACTGTGTAAGATGCATACTATATAGGGCAAGAGTAGAAATAGAGACCAGTTAGGAACCGAGTTTAGTTATCCAGGCTGAGACTTGGGCGATAGTGACAGAGATGCCATTTTTCAAGTGGTCAGATTGGGTGGTATTTTAAAAGTAGAGTCAACAAGAATTGCTGATGGATAGACACGTGGTATGAGGGAAAGACAAAAATCAAAGATGATGCCTGAGCCTGATGCAGGAAGACAAGAGGAAGCTAAGCAATTTGGTTGTGGGCAATCAAGAGGTTTGTCTCAGATATGTTATGTCTGAGGTGCATATTGGATACCCAGTTGAAGATGCCCAGCACACAACTATTTGGATGCATCTGGGTCGTGGGAAAGATGAGGCAAGAGATATAAATTCAGGATCATCAGTATACTGATTGTATTTAAAACCATAGACTGGATTAGTGTGTTAATCAAGCAAGGAAGGAGGAAGTAGCAAAGGAAGCTGAGAGCATGCCAGTGAGTTAGGAAGAAAATCAAGAATCTGGTGTCACAAGAGGCCAAACCAAGAAAAAAATACTTTAAAAAGATAAAAAATTTTAACTATTTCAAATCTTGTCAAAAGAAGAAGTGAGGTGAAGACCAAGACTGACCATTGGATTTGCTAATTTCAAGGTCAGTGGAACTCTTGACACCACTGGTTTCCGTGGAGCACTGGAGACAAATGTTTAATTGATATGGGCTCAAGAGAATACAGGAAATGAGAATGTAGAGGCACTGTGTTTAAATAGCTCTTTCAAGATGTTTTGCTATTGAATTGTTCACTGTGTGGATGCTTTCACTTTTATGTTTTCTGCCTTGGCATTGAGGATCATTTTCCTACTAGTGGTTTGTCCCCATTTTTAGCCATAACAAAAATGATTTTGTTTTATGTATATAAGGTAAGAGCCATGTTCACCATTTAAGGATCCTAGGTAGTAATAATAAGAATGTCACTTTAAAGAAGTTTAAAGAATTTTTTAGATGTGCTATTGTTTTGAAAAATTCCAACTTGTGGCGCAGTATCAGTCATTGTATTTCCAGCATAATTTTCTGGATGGAATCTTTCTTCCAATTAGGCCTTGTGAGTTCAATCTGTAGTCCAGTTATAATTCAACAGGACTGCTTAAGCAGTTTTTATTCAACTTATTTGAATGTAACATTTGAATTGCTCTTTCTATACTTCTCAGTTCAAATCCTGTGCTGAAGAATATGTGGCCTGAAGGCAAACTGAGTATTACGGAGGTGACCAAGCGACCTCTGACTGCCGCTACCCTGTTTAAGAATTCTATGATTGCTTTAGTAGACAACCTTGCATCAAAGGTAATGATTTTCTTTTCTAAACATCTATTTTAACTCATAGATTTCCTCTTGGCATATATTATAGAGAATGTATGTATGATTTGCTTTTTAGTTAATCATACATAATCAAATTAAAGAATATGTATATATTTAAAGTGAATGTTATAAATAGAATTTCTGTCCCTGCTTTTTTTTTTTTTAACGCCTGGATATAACAGTTGTTTGTGTTCCAGATGAATACTTTTCTTAAATTTGGGCTTTTTATCCTACTGTCATGGTCAAGGAGAAAAATCTTAGATTTAAAAAATAGATAAGAGGCCGGACTCGATTCAGCCTGTAATTCCAGCACTTTGGGAGGCTGAGGCAAGTGGATTGCCTGAGCCCATGGGTTCGAGAACAGCCCGGGAAACTTGGTGAGACCTCGTCTTTACAATAAATTAAAAATTAGCTGGGCGTGGTAGCGTGCTCCTATAGTTCCAGCAGCTTGGAAGGCTGAGGCAGAAGGATCGCCAGAGCCCAGCAGGTCGACGCTGGAGTGACCACGAGTGTGCCACTGCACTCTAGCCTGGGTTAAAGAGTGATACTCAAAATAAAAAAAAAAAAAAAAATATATATATATATATATACACACACACACACACACACACACACACACACACATGTAGATAAGAGATAGCATGCCTGACAAAATGAACTTCAGCCCTGTGCTAAAGACAGAGCCTGGCCTGAATAAATAAACAAAATCTGGCATTAAATTGTAAAATGTACCATCCATATATTGTGTTTGAATACAAAGTGACCAGAGAGTTCTAAGAGCAAGTTTAGTATGCAAGTATTATCCTTAGGCTATTTTAAATAGTTGACTATAAAGATACATTATTGGCAGTTATTTCTGCTTTTTATTATTCCTTCGAGGGCTAATACTATTTGATAGTTTTAGATAACTTTAGTCTGTTTTTTTTCCTTAAGGAACAGATTTCTCCTCTTAACTGCTGCTGTTGACAAGTTTGATAAATTAGGCAGCATTCTTAGCCTCGTTATTTTTAGTTTCTTCATTTTTATCTTTTTCTTGTGGTGCTTTTCCTATGTGGCTTCTTCTTCATTATCTTTTTTTTTTTTTTTTTAATTAACTTCCCTCTCTAAGAATTTAAATCTATACTGTTTCTGGTTACTTCACTATGGATAAATTAGGCAAATGCCACAGGAACACATCTGTTCAGTAGCTTTCTCTTCTTTTTCATCAGGATTCTTTGGCCTCAAGTGACAGCAAATAAGCACAATTTGTTGACTTGTATAATCAAACCTCCAGAAGGGAGGGACACTGGCTCCAAAGACTAGAATACCATTAGGACTCTACTCTTGTATCTCAGCATCTCTCTGCATGTCAACTGCAACCTGCTTCATCCAGCAAGGAAAAAAGTGAACCTGGAAGAAAGGCATGTGACATAAGAAACAGTTAAACACTGAATTTCATTAAATATTTTTATTTATTTAATTAACTAGATTTACTTAATTAGCTAGAAAAAGGAGTGTTCTTTTGTATTCTAAAATTGATAGTTAAATGTGCCTTTTAAAGAAATAAAAATTCCAGAATCTTTTATAATTTCTGTACTGGGAATTCCATTCAGCTTCTAATAAGAGACCCCAAAATTAGTGGCTTAAATAAGAGACATGTTTATTTCTCTCTTCTGTAAATGAAGTACAGAAGAAAACATCCCAGGACTGATAGAGCAGCTCCAGGGTTATTATTTTTTTTTTTTTGAGTTGGAGTCTCACTCTGTCGCCCAGACTGGAGTGCAGTGGCCGCTCCCGGCCACCGCAGCCTCGACCCGCTGGGCTCCGGCGATCCTTCCGCCTCAGCCTTCCGAGTAGCCGGAATTACAGGC
>CAUYQG010190046.1:0-10028 GCA_963574415.1 Tarsius wallacei | reverse complement strand
GTTTGTTTTTTTTTTGTTGTTGAGGATTGTTCTGGCTATTCTTGGTCGTTTGTGTTTCCATATGAATTCCTGTATTTTTTTTTAGCTCTGAGAAGAATGTTGCTGGTAATTTGATGGGTATTGCATTAAATCTGTAGATTGCCTTAGGTAAGATGGTCATCTTCACAATGTTGATTCTTCCAATCCATGAGCCTGGGATATTTTTCCACTTGTTTGTGTCGTCTTTGATTTCTTTGAGCAGTGTTTTGTAGTTTTCATTGTAAAGGTCTTTCATGTCCTTGGTTAGGAAGATGCCAAGGTATTACATTTTTTTGTGGCTATTGTGAATGGGACTGTACTTTTTATTTGGGTTTCTGTTTGTTTGTTATTGGTGTAAACAAATGCGATTGTCTTTTGCACGTTTATTTTATATCCTGAGACTTTGCCAAAGTCCTTTATCAGTGCAAGGAGGCTTTTGACAGATTCTCTTGGGTTTTCAAGGTACACGATCATGTCATTTGCAAAGAGAGATAACTTGACTTCCTCTTTTCCTATTTGGATATCCTTGATCGCCTTCTCCTTTGTGATTGCTCTAGCCAGGACTTCCAATACTATATTGAACAGGAAGGGAGAGAGTGGACATCCTTGTCTTGTTCCACTTTTCAGGGGAAATGGTTCTAATTTTTGTCTGTTTAGGAGAATGCTAGCTGTAGGTTTCTCGCAGATGGCTTTTACTATTTTGAAGTATGATCCAAGTATGCCTAGATGTTCGAGGGTTTTTATCAAGAAGGGGTGCTGGATTTTATCAAAGGCTTTTTCTGCATCTAAGGATACAATCATGTGGTTTTTGTTCTGATGTCTATTGATGTGTTTAATTACATTTATTGTCTTGCGAATGTTGAACAAGCCGTGCATCCCTGGGATGAAGACTATTTGGTCATGATGGATGATTTTTGAGATGTGTTGTTGAATCCGCTTTGCTAGGATCTTGTTGAGAATTTTAGCATCTATGTTCATCAAAGATATTGGCCTGTAGTTCTCTTTCTTTGTTGGGTCTTTACCTGGCTTGGGTATCAATGTGATGTTAATTAACTCTAAAAGGATCAGAGACCTAAATGTAAAACTTCAAACCATAAGAACCTTAGAAAATGCAGGACACACCCTTATGGAAATTGGAACTGGCATCCAATTCCTGAACAAAACTTGAAACTAACGGGCCATAAGAGATAAGATAGACAAGTGGGACCTCATCAAACTGACAAGCTTCTGCAAAGTCAAAGAAACCATCAAGAGAGAAGGGAGACAGCCCACAGACTGGAAAAAGTTTTTGCCAACTCCATGTCTGACAAAGGCCTAACATCTTGGATCTACAAGGAACTCAAACGTGCTGAAAAGAAAAAAACAAACAACCCCATTGCAAATTGTGCAAAAAATATGAACAGACACTTCACAAAAGAAGACATACAAGCAGCCAACAGACACATGAAGAAATGTTCAACCTCACTAATCATCAAGGAGATGCAAATTAAAACTATACTGAGATACCACCTAATTCCAGTCAGAATTGCTATTGTCAATAACGCAAAAAATAACAGATGCTGGGAGGATGTGGTGAAAAAGGAATACTTATACACTGTTGGTGGGAGTGTAAACTAGTGGAAAGCAGTGTGGTGATTCCTAAAAGCTCTAAATATCGACCTCCCATATGACCTCGCAATCTCCCTACTGGGAATATACCCTGAAGAACTCAAATAACTCTATAAAAAATATACCTTCACACGTATGTTTATTGCAGCATTGTTCACAATAGCAAGAACCTGGAACCAACCATGCTGTCCATCAAAAGAGGACTGGATTTATAAAATGTGGTACATATACACCATGGAATACACGCAGCATAAGAAAGAACAAAATCATGAATTTCCCAGCCACCTGGATGGAACTAGAGTCTATAATACTGAGTGATCTTTCACAGCAACAAAGTTCTGAGTATCACATGTTGTCAGTCATAAGTGGACCTTGAACATCTATCATAATACTATAAAAAAGGATCGACAGTGGTGGGAATCTATGGTGGGGGGAACAGAGAGGGCAAGGGAGGTGGGATTAATGGTAGTCAATATCTGTCTAGGGACGGGGGGACAGCTCTTATCAACAAGGGTGCCTGAACGATTCATATTTGTATACCTAACCCTTAACTGTACCCCACAATTTTAAAATAAAAAACATGTTTTAAAAAAGATATCACAAATGTACCTAAAGTTTTGATTGTGTTCCCAGAATTATGAGCTCGACAAACCAAAAATTGGCTATAAAACACATAATGGTTTAGATACTATTAAATGCCAACTTTGTTTATTCAACTGAATGTATAGTACTGCTTATTAAATGGGCTATTATGGATAATTTGATGTGCACCATTGAGTTCACCCAAATTGCATAGCTAAAAAATTTCAGTATTATCTGATTTAGCACACAAATGTGGCAAAACCTTTTTGACATTCAGTTAACTTATGTTCTACTTGGGTCAGCAGTTTGATAAACCTGTGCATCTCTTCATTTGAGTTCTAGGAATTCTTACTTATTCCAAAGTATCCTAAACTTATTAAAAACGTGTGTTCAAGAGTGCCTGTCAGTGTCCTTTCCATAAACTTCTTGAAGACAAAGCACATTAAGATATTACTTGCCTTTAAAGAACTTTCGTCAAATGCATCAGAATTAAGCAATTAACTATGGACAAGATTTAATATGGTTATCATTAAAGTCACAATTGAAAAAAACTTGATTATTTCTTATTTAAAATAAGAACAATAATTATGACATATAAAGACACATAGGAATTTTAGGAATCACACACAATTTTGTAACACATATTAATGACATACCTATAAAAGTATAACTTGAAAGATAAATACATTTATTGCCAGTGATTACTATATTAATTTAACATATCAAATAATCCTGGTTATTTTTTTTTTGATGCTGTAGTGGCCCTTTGTAACATCTCTAAGTAGTTTGAGGTTAAAAAGATTTATTACTGAAATCTGAAATTTAATTTTAGAAAGTTTGTCAAACATCAAAAGTTTAAAACACTTAATTATAAAATTAAAAAGGCTTAACATACTTGATTAAAATGTGATCATAAGTCACTGTAAAATAACAGTCATTCATTGAGTCAAAGTAACAAGTACAAGGTTTTTAAAAAGCAAAAACCTTTACTCTTGGATAAAGAGAAGATTTTGTTTTCCAAACAGCAAAAAACCCAAGAATGACAGCAGGGGACAGAATCTGTCTCTTCTCTCTCTCCTCTTTTTGCAGTTTACTTAAAAGTTGAAGAAAATTGTTTTTTACTATTTCTTATTAATATTACATAAACTTCTTATTCAAAGAAGAAAACCAAATTTGACTTTGATATCGGGGTATTAGCAATACTACAACTAATCTTACAAAAAACTCATAACCAAAATCCAATTTTAGACAGGTTTTGAAAATACAAGATAAGGTTTACATACATTTTTAATAGCTTCTTACAAATATTTAAGCTTTTTTTCTTTTCTCAACTTTGTAGATTCATTTAGTTTTATCTATATCTTTTAAAAGTTTAAGATACCATCTAGACAAAATAATTTTTTCCTTCAACAAAAATCACATTATTTTTTTAACCTTCTTCACCAAAAACAAATCTTGATTTTTTTAATACACTCTATAGAAAAAAATTATTTGTTTTATATCTGGTAATTTTAGTTACTATATTAACTACAACTTTAACTATTAGTAATCCTAATTTCCAGTGAAAAAACTAGTAAGGAACTTTGAACTGCTTTATACCAGTATTGTGGACAAAAAAGTATTTCATGTGTTTTTAAGATATGTTTCCTCAAATTTTTGTTTATTAACAGGTTTAAATATACTTAGCTTCTCTACACCACAGAAAACAAAATGCCAAAGTACATGAACTAAAATTTATATTTCCTAACCAGTATTTTAGTATTTTAACTTGCCTAGAAATGACTCAGATCATTTATGATTGTCTATTACTTAATTTAGTATAAAATGACCTTAATATTTTAAATACTAAAAATAAATTTGAAACTATAACACAGGAACACTACCTAATTACTTCTTCAGTCATCCTAGGTCCCAAGAACTTATGTGCCATTCAAGTATAGCTATAAAAGGCAGGGTTTGTTGAGACCATAAATTTACATATAGGTGTAGAGCACAGGACAGAGCTCAGATTCATGAAGAGGCTGCTTTAGGGATATAATCCTTTCTAGGAAAAATCTAATCTTTTCCATGGAAAATGGGGCCTAGTTTGGACTTGGCTCTGCCTTGAAACTCACAGCCCAGATGCTGAGGACATGCACATGTCCCCGGGCCTCACTGTGGACACTTGCCCAGACCCCAGACTGCAGAATCTCAATACCAGAGCCATGAGCTCATAATAAGATGTGTGCAAGGCTTTGCCAAAAGCCAGAAACCAGACCTTAAAGCTTTAGCTCACCAACAGTATAAAAAATATTACAAGATTCACAGTTTTGTTACCTTACAACATGTAGCAGAGACAACAAAATATGTTTGACTAGTAGACTAAAGTGAAAATGTCTGAATTATATTTAATATTGACAAGTTTGGAGACTTTTTACTTTATTTTTACCAATAATTTTAAAACTAGGTTTGTTTGTTTTTACCAAATATCTGATCACATAACACATAGAGACATATAAACCATACAGACACACAAATATCTGATCACATAACACATAGAGACATATAAACCATACAGACACACAAAATCACATTTTATAGCTTTCATTAAAATTTTGTATTTGCCATCTTACAAATAGTTTATCGTTTTCCCATTCAGATTGTAAATCTTCTCATTACATTTTTCACTATCCTAAGCAAATGTTTGCTAAGCAACTCTAAATGTGCACTTCAGAAAGAATGACTCTTAGGTAAAACAAGATAGAAAATGTATATCTCAAAGCATAGAACTGAAGCTTCAGGCCTAAATATTGCACCATTATTTGCTAAAACCAAGAAAAAAAGATGTTAGTAAAGGTCCAATTAAGACAAGATGGCCAGGGTAAGCACTTTAAACAAAGATAAGATAGGCTATCTACATTTAAATCAATAATAAGAGTTTCTAATGACTCAATCGTCCCTCCAGGTGCACAAAGGCAGACATCACTACAAATGGATTTTTACTTTATAGATATAAATTTCTTTTACAAAAGGATTTCAAAATAGCCAGATAAATACCAAAAAGGTGTTTTTGGAAGACTGATCTAGTTCAAAACGTTGTTTTAAATTTAGCTACTCTTTTTAAGCTAAATTTACTGAGTTCTGGGTGGAGCTCAATAAAGAATATGACAAAGAAAGCATTCTCTATGCCTGGATCCAGGATGGTTAGCTCTTAAAAAGAAGCATGCCAACTTAATCTGAGAGATTACATTTTATAAACATTTTATTGAGATTTTTTCTCACCTTCAGGGCAGGATACTGACTTACAAAGTTAGCAGATTTAACTCTTCTTATCATTTACTTGCTTATTCTTTTTATTTGCCTTTTGTAAAAAGTATTTTTAAAAAGGCAATATAAATATTGAAATGTTTTTAGAAGATCCTAATGCATGAATAGGCATCCCTGGGTTTGCTTAATTTGAGAGACCTCATTGCAAATGCACTTCCTAAAGTTTAGTGCTTTTCTTTTGGAATATTCCATTGTAATTTTAAATTATCTTCAGTAGGATTCTTGCTATTTTTGTGAGTATTTGCTGCTTCCAGAACCTAATATACATGTAAATGTAGGTGTAGTCAGAAGGTGTAGCACTCAGGTCTTCAGAAATTAAGGATCTCATATTTATGTGGAGTCATGTCTTTGGTTTTCAGATCCTCTTGGTCAATGTAGCTAAATTTTTTTTTCTACATAAGAATGTAAGAAAAATAAACAAAGGGGACAGAACACAAAAATACCTGTGAATTTCCAAAAGCTGAAGTTTGCACTCCCTACAGTATTGCCATTAACTGCCAGTTTCTGTCTGACTCAGTCAGACATTCAAGGCCTCTAACGCAAAGGTTCTGGTACATTAGGAACTGGACTGCACAGCAGGAGGTGAGCACGGGTGAGTGAACAAAGCTTCATCTGTATTTGCAGTCACTCTCTCTCACTCACATTATTGCCTGAGCTCTGTCTCCTGGCAGATCAATGGTGGCATTAGATTCTTTCATAGGAGCATGTACCTTATTGTGAACTGTGCATTTGAGGGATCTAGGTTGCACATTCCTGATGAGAATCTAATGTCTGATGATCTGAGGTGGAGCTGAGGCAGTGATGCCAGTGCTGGGGAGTGTCTGCAAATACAAATTAACATTAGCAATGGGGTTGGATTGCACAGAGACTATAATAAATCGTTTGCAGACATACCAAAATTCTATCAGTGAGTGACAAGTGAGCTGATGTACTTTAATTGAACAGCTGTATCTGGTGGCAGTCTTTAAGTCATAACTTATTTTAGCCCAAGCTTGGCCCATCTACTGCTTTATTTACCACTTCTGTCTGTGACTCTGAGTAAAAGACAAACATCACTAGAGAGCCTCCTTGAAAAGGGAGAAAAAACCAGTGATGAGATGACAGAAGACACTAAGATTGCCACAAAAAGAAAACTGCATGTAAAAGGAAATACCAAGAATCTTACTTAAATTACAGGTTCAGCCGGGCTCGGTGGCTCAGCCTGTAATCCCGCGCCTTTGGGAGGCTGAGGTGAGTGGATTGTCTGAGCCCGCGGGTTCGAAGACCCACCTGGGCAAGCGAGACCTCATCTCTACAATAAATAAAAAAAATTAGCCAGGCATGGTCGCGCGCGCCTGTAATTCCAGCTACCTGGAAGGCGGAGGCGGAAGGATCACCGGAGCCCAGCAGGTCGAGGCTGCGGTGGCCGGGAGCGGCCACTGCACTCCAGTCTGGGTGACAGAGTGAGACTCCAACTCAAAAAAAACCCAAAAAACAACAACAACAAAAAATTACAGGTTTATTGCAACAGGTAATTCACATTCTCCAAGTATGCTTTGTATAATATGTGGCAACCGGCTATCCACCAAAGCCATGAAACCTTCAAAACTGCTTCACTGCAGGGAGACCAAACACCCTGCATTAAAAGACAAGCCTTTGGTGTTTTTCAAAAGAAAATATGTGAACATGAAGAACAGAAGCAATTATTGAAGGCCATCACTTCATCAAATGTGTCTGCACTGAGAGCATCATTCTTAATGGCTAATAACATTGCTAAAGTGAAGAAACCCTTTACTATTGGTAAAGAGTTCATCTTGCCTGCTGCTAAGGACATTTGTCATGAATTTTTAGGAGAGACTGCATTTCAAAATGTGACAGGTGTTCCTCTTTTGGCTAACACAATAACTAGACAAATTGATGAAATAGCAGAGGATATTGAGGTGTAGTGGTTAGAGAATATTAATAAGTCACTATAGTATGCAATCCAAGTTGATAAATCTACCAATGTTGACAACAAGGAAGCAATGCTTGTTTTTGTGCAATATATTTGTAAGGAGGGTGTGCATGAGGATATGTATGCACACTTTTGTTGCAAATCAATACCGCAACAGCAGAACTATTCAAGTCTTCGAATGATTACATATCTGGAAAACTGAATTGGTCATTTTGTGTCAGTATATATATGAATGGACCAGCTGCTATGACTGGATGACTTTCTGGTTTCACTACTCAGGTCAAAGAGATCATTTCTGAATGTGAGTGTATGTACTGTGTCATCCAAAGAGAAATTCCTATGAATACACAGGCTGCTCTCAAAAATGTATGAACTTACTAGGTGCTCAAAAAATCTCTTTGTCTCTGTTATTTTCATTATATACCAAATAGCCCTTGGGTCTTTACAATAATGAAGATTTTGAAGACATGTGGTACCTTTGAAAATAAAAATTACACTATTGTGAAAATTATTGCTTAGGGAATAAATTATCTTTTGGGGTTTAGAGTATGTTCTAATATTGGATTGTGATGATGGTTGCATAATTTCATAAATTTACTAAAAATCATTAACTTATACACTTAAAGGGAGCAAATTTTATGGTATGTAAAATATACGTAAATAAACCTGTTAAAAGTTGTCACAAAGCCGGGCTCGGTGGCTCAGCCTGTAATCCCGCACCTTTGGGAGGCTGAGATGAGTGGATTGCCTGAGCCCGCGGGTTCGAGACCAGCCTGGGCAAGCGAGACCTCATCTCTACAATAAATCAAAAAATTAGCTGGGCGTGGTAGCGCGCGCCTGTAGTTCCAGATACTTTGAAGGCTGAGGTGGAAGGATCGCCGGAGCCCAGCAGGTCGAGGCTGCGGTGGCCGGGAGCGGCCACTGCACTCCAGTCTGGGTGACAGAGTGAGACTCCAACTCAAAAAAGAAAAAACAGTTGTCACAAAAAAGTCATACGAACTTAACATTTTAAAGGATGTGATTAAAATGATCAACCACATTAAAGTATATGCCCTTAACTCACATAAATTTGTACAGTTCTGTGAGGAGATGGACACAGAGCACACACGTCTTCTCTTATACACAGAAGTGAGATGACTTCATAAAGATAGATCACTGACCAGTGATATTGAGTTATGAGAGCCACCACAAATATTTCTGTTAGAAAAACAGTCACCAATAGTAGCACATTTCAGTGACACAGAATGGGTAGCAAAACTTGCTTATTTATGTGACATATTCAACCTGCTCAATGAACTCAATTTGTCACTTCAAGGGAGAACCACAACTGTGTTCAGGTAGGCAGAGAAAGTGGCTACATTCAAAGGCAAACTGGAATTATAAGGGCGGTGAGTGAACATTACTTCCCAATCACAAAAGACCCCTGAACTGAGAAGGAATGAGTCCGTGACCCATTTGTGAATACGTCAGGTGAATCAACTTTGTCTGTGCTAGAAAAGGATGAACTGTTTGAGATTGCAAATGAGGGTGGCCTTAAACTATGTTTGAGACAACTCCAAATCTCCATATTTTCTGGATTAGAATCAAGGAAAAAATATCCTGAGATTGCCAAAAGGGCACTGAAAAGCCTGCTTCAATTTCCAACCTCCTATGTTTGTGAAGAATTCTCTTTGGTTGTCTGCAGTGACAGCAACCAAAACAAGATTACTGAGTAGATTGGACATAAGCAACACACTTCAAAAGTCACTGGCTCCCATCACCCATCTAGCTGCAGAAAAACAAGCTCAGGGCTGCCACTGATTCTGCATTATGGTGTGATGTATAATTATTTCATTATATATTACAATATAATAATAATAGAAATAAAGTATACAATAAATGTAATGCAGTTGATTCATCCCCAAACCAACCTTCCTCCTCAGTCTGTGGAAAAATTGTCTTCCATGAAACTGGTCCATAAATCAAAAAAGGTTGGGGACAGACTGCTGCTCTAACTGGATCCAATACAATTATTAGAACCAACCTGATCCTAAACCCAGGCCAGTTTTTTTCTTAACTTGCAAATCCAGTTCAGGTGAAAAATTTGCTAAATAAACTTGGGTAGCTTAAAACACAAATCTCTAAAGCTTCAGAATCAGAGAGAAAACTTACCCCAAATTCACAGTTTCTGTGAGAGAGCAGTAGACAAAATGGGCCTGACAAGTATCACTCTTGGTCACTTAATGCTCCTAGGGAATCATTGGAAACTCTACTTTGCATCTTACTTCTGACATTACCTATTTAAAATAAAATATAACAAAAATTAAATTTAGCAAAGTTCAATTGAGCAAGAATTAATTCACAAATCAGGCAACACCCCCAAATCGGAATAGTTTCTGAGTGACTCTGGGTGGCCAGGTGATCGAATAGTATTTATAAACTGAGAAAGGAAAGTGATTTACAGAAAATGGAAGTGACGTACAGCAATAGCTCGATTGGTTACAGCTCAGTTTTTGCCTTATTTGAACATTGTTTGAAAAATTTGCCAACTGTGATTGACTAAAACTCTGTGATTGGCACAAGAGTGGGTTAAACTAGAAAT